>PVIC010005605.1:0-57194 GCA_004025085.1 Thryonomys swinderianus | reverse complement strand
GTTCACTTCAATTTTATATTTTTCTTAAGTGAAGCATTGAGTCATACAATTAAAATTTAGTGGCCTATCATGGCTTAACATTTTAAGAAATTTCCTTTTAAAAACAGATTTTGTAGTTGCTAGCGTGATACTTTTCAAGTATATCATCATGCACTAAACACACTACTTCATGCACGTCTGAAGAGACGAACGGCATCATTTGTTTCCTAGATTTAATGCACGTTGTCGTGCTGAGGACGATACGAGAGACGATACTCGCCAGAGGCCTTCTTCTGAGGAGTATTTCGGGGATATTAAACCGACAAGGAAGGAGTCGGCTTTTGCTTCTGACGCGTGAGCGGGGAGGACAGGGCCCGAGGAGCGTGGGCACCGCTGTGGGAGTCGGGGCGAGGGGCCGAGGGGCACCGTGGGGGGCCGCTGCGGTGTGGGGCGGGCGGTGTGGCCGGCTGGGTCCAAGCGATTCGATTTCTTGCTTCCCCTTTGCAGCGGGAGAGAGTAGGCTTCCAGGTGCGAGAAAAGCACCGCCCAAGAGGTACCGGGAAGCCGTAGGACCGCCCGTGACTGTCACGTGTGTGCTGAGTGTTCGTCTTTCCACAGCAGGAGCTTCTCATGAGAATTTGGTCTGAGTCCAACTGAAAACCTTCATCTCACCATCTTTCTGTGATATTGGGAATTGAGCTACAGGCCCTGTCTGTCTCTCTGTCCGTCTGTCCATCTATCTGTCTATGTACCAACCTTCCTCCTTCCTCTTTTATTTTACTATTTGATATAGGAATTCACTAAATCATTCAGGTTTCCAGGCTAGGCTTGAAATTGCAAACCTCCTCCTTAGGCTTTCCCTTTTAATAGCTATTTTTTTATGCTTTTTCAATGTAGGTGTAGAGTGGACAGGAGTGAGTTAGGTGAGCTTGTAGCAAGAAGTTTATACCCAGTGCTACTCACCTGCATTTATATCTATTAATACAGGTCCTAATTTAATAAATGGGGGCAAATTAGAAACGAAAGGGGTCACTAGGAAGAGTTGTAGATGTTCGCACAGCCTATCTTGTTTTCTGCCAGAGTTTGCACCGTATAAGGAACCCATCTAATTCTTACTGCAACCTAAGTCTGTGCGATTTATAATCAAAGCCATGGATGTAACTGCAGGTCTCAGAGGCACATGAACAGGCCCAGCAGCAGCTGCTTGGGGGCCTCAGTGTCCCGCTCCTGGTGTCCTGACCCTTGCAAAGGGCCACAGTCTCCCCTGGGCAGGCGCTCCGCCCCTGGGCGAGGCCGGGGGACAGGGCTCTGCCCGGTCACTTGTTGAATGAGGACGGGGGCTCGGGTCTCCTCTGAGACACTGGGCGGACGCGGCCGCGGCCCTCGCTTCTCCCGCGGCAGGGGGCCTCTGTCCAGCTGCCTCCCCCGCTGAAGAGTAGTCCTGGCCCCAGGGACGGTCAGAGACCGGTGGCTGAGTGTGTGGAAGTGACTGAGAAGCCACGACAGGCAGACGGTAACAAGAGGACAGAGAGGGTCAGGGCACGCGTGAGCGCGGAGCGCGCAGGACACGGCCACCTCCCCTCACAGCCGCACCCGCTAAGAGCAGATTCAAAGGTAAAGTCAATACGAACTTCAAGATGACGATCAAAAAGCCACAGAAAAACTCACGCGCATGTGCAGTGAGTGCAGACTCGGCTCTCAAAAGCTCACTTAGGGTTTTTCCCACCACTTGCCTCGTCCTAACCCTAAATTACCAGTCATAAAATTAACAGAAACATTTTCAAATATGTTTTTCATGTTTCAAATATTTGGGAAAAACATAAGAAAGGAGAGCAAGCAAGAAAGGCAGATGAATGGATGAACGGACGTATAGGCAGACGGACAAAGGATAGAATGAATGAATATAGGGTTGCTATTCTGGATTGCCAAAATACAAATATTTTTGCACTTGCTGATATATCAAAACTCTCCTATCAGCAGGTAGGCAATGATCAAATCTCTCCATTTTCATTGGTCCTTAACCTCAATATTGACAGCGACATTGGACATTTGCTGGGAAATTTACAAAATAGAAGTTAACATTTTAGTTTGTCAAGAAGATTTGTAATCACATCTGCAGATATTTTTTCCTCTTGGAAATGATTACGCAGACCTATGGACAATCACCATCAACCCCCATCTAATGAGATTCGAGAAGATGTAACTTTGCCCATCAAGAACCACTCTATAAAAAATGGCTTGAAAAGTAGTGAATGATAGCTTTTGCAAAGCCGTTAAAACAGGAAAGGTCGGGAGTAACGTTGAATTAAGAATACGCTGTAAGGGATTACACAGATACATAAATCAATGCTCAGATATCCCTCAGAGGAGTATGGCGGAAATAATTTAAATAAATTCAATTGTTATTCTCAACTTGGAAAGGATTCTTTTCCCCAGTAAACATTAACGTTTCTATACAACCCCTCTGGGCTTCAGGTACCCAAGTTTGGTCTCGAACTCACCTCTCTTCCTGCCTATTTACTCATCTATTCACTCACCTTTACAAGGTGGCCTGACCTTCAAAGTGTTGCCCTGGATCTTGTAACTTCTTTAGTCCACCTTGGCACATTCTGTTCTAATGGTTCACAACCCACTTACTGCTGGAAGTGTGTGCATCTGCATTTTCTTTTCTATGTCTAGTGGAAAATACTCTTTCAACACTGAGGAAATGAATGAACACATGAATGAATGAATGAGTGAATGAATGAATGAATAAAGAAAATTGGCCCCTCTTGTTTGCCTCAGGTCAGAATACTTGATGTGCCCAACCCTACCGAGTGGGAATTGGCCAGCTACTTCCTGTTTAATCATCAGATCCCTGTAATTCCTGAGGAGTGATTGAAAACTGTGCCCAGATTTCTAGAAAGATCCAGCAATTGTTTGTTCATGAGATGTGACATTGCAGAAGGTAAAGTAAGTGCTTCCCTTGTAGTATAGGTGGTAACCTATAATTTTAAGCTTATTATGATGAAATGAAATTTGTCTCAAAATTTAATTCACACACACACACACACACACATACACAGATCCAAGAAAAACAACTGGCTTTCCAGTAAAATCTAAGAAAGTCATCTGAGAAAGAAATCTAAGAAAGATAAGGTTTTTGCTCATCAATGGAAATTATTGTTTAAGCCATGGGTTTGTGTCCAACATTCATCTTCAAGATAGCTTTCTGTTAACATTAAAAAATTGTTTCTAGGGCCAGAGGTGGTGGCTCACGCCTGTCATCCCAGCACTCGGGAGGCAGAGACAGGAGGATTGCTGAGTTCGCGGCGGCTTGCCTGGGCACCATAGTGAGCTCAGGGCCAGCCTGAACTACAAAGTGAGACCCTGTCTCAAAAGCAAAAAAAAAAATTGTTTCTATGGTTCTTAGGTCAACGAATGAGGTCACACTTGGGATTAAGCATCTGTGCTGCCACACCCACAGGTTATCTGCATGTATTAAATGCCCAATATTAGCCAGTCAGCAGGCTAATATTGATCTTTTGACAAGTAATGAACGTGAATCTATTGACTGTCATAAAATTTGAACAACAATCTCTCTAACTCTGAATCTGTCGTTAATTAGAAAAGGACTTTTCACAGAGAAGGAAATCCAGTAAAGCTACACTAAGATGCTAATAAATATTTGCCATTAGCTGCATATTTTTTGTGATTCTTATAAACTTATATTTTTATCTGTCCTATTATTAGTTCTATAATTCTTTTTTTTGTTGTTTTGTTTTTTGTTTTTTTGAGACAGCGTCTCGCTCTGTAGTTCAGGGTGGCTCTGAGCTCACTATGTAGCCCAGGCAAGCCTCGAACTCAGCAATCCTCCTGTCTCTGCCTCCCGAGTGCTGGGATTACAGGCGTGAGCCACCACGCCTGGCAGTTCTATAATTCTTTATAACAATAAAACATAAGTTTTAAAAAGCAGATAAAGCTACACAGAAAATACATACATTCTATATACAAATTATATTCTATATTATATATATGAATGTATGATGCTATATAAATCAATATTTTATATTCTTTGCATAAGTTTATGTATATTTAAAATTAATCTTCATTTATTGATATTTAAGGTAACTTTAGTTTATAGCAGGTTATTATTAACTATGACAATAAAGCATCAACTCTTGATTGTAGAAAGAGCATATTAGCAGAGGCACTGGTGTTTAAAATTCCTCAGTAATTGATTTTTAGGGACCACAAGCAAAGCTTGACATTTCACAGTTATAAGTGCTCAGCAATGAGTCGTGTGAGGCAGTGAAAATGATGTAAAACTAAAGCATTTTGATTTTGGCTTAAGTTTCAGCGATGTCTAGTTTGTTGGTGTGCATTTGGTTTTGCTCACAAATAGCAAAGTATTGTACAGGTCTATCATGCTTTCAATTTCCAAGTTAAATTCTTGAAGTTAAGGCCTCTTGTGTAAATCGATGGGAAGAAGAGTCAACGTGTTCACCTGCAGTTGTATAAACTGGCAGGAAGAACAGTTTATATTGTGTTTTTATTGACAGATGCATCTCCCTCCCGCCTCTATTCTCTGTGAAGAGAGAAGGTCTCAGTGTTTGCCGTGTCCATCAGGTGGGACAACGTCATGCTGGCATTGAGAGCCGTATGAGTTACGGTGTGCGTTATGCTTTTCCAAATCCCATGTGTTGAAGGGTTTTACCTCTCAGTGTCTTAAGAAAGTCACTGCAGACACACTGAGCCAAAATGAAGCCATCCTGGCGTAGACTGGGACCCAGACAGAACAGGGCTGGCCTTGGAAATGGACATCAGAGCACGGAAAGAAGCCAGAGAGCATTGCCTGATGGGAAAAAAACTTAGCAGCTCTGTCCCATGAGCACAAGCGACCCCGAGGAAGACACATCTTAGACAAAGGGAACAGCGGACTCTATCTTGACCTTTGGATTTCCTAAAAGAATTAGGAGTAAATAAATCAATGAGGTAAAAGCATTGACATTTGGAAGTAAATTGTTTTATGTACAGTGAAGAAGGAAAGATAATAAGGTTACCACATAAAGTTATCAAGAAGAGAAAGGAGAAAGGAGAAGCAGAAATGGCAGCAAGTGGAACAGAGAAAGCCTTGGTGACCAAAACAGAGAACCAAGGGAAGATTAAACGACACAGTTAAGAAGTCAGGCTAAGAAGAGAGCCCACTACTGTTGGGCGAGTTTCAGGGAGTTGCCACAGACACTCTGCTGGTGGAAAGACAGAGCTCGGGAGACCAGGCTGTGCAGAGCGTTGGACGGCAGCAGCAGTGGGCGCTCGTGTGCGGGGTGCGGCTCCCTCCAGATCAGCACGTAGGCAAAGTACCTGTCAGACAGGAAGCGCTTAACAGGTTCTCCCTGAGTGAATGACCTTCAGTAGCTGTTCATTTTTACTGAATTTTTTCTAGTTATTTCAAGAAATGTTCTTGAGATAAACAATCCACTAATCCAGAAGCTATATACTTCCCTAGACTCTTAGTTGAATAATGACATGGTGGTAGACACTAGATGAAATGAAATTTCCTCTTAAACCTTTTCTATGTCTTTTTTTTTTTTTTTTGAAGTTTCTTAGAAATAGAGCTCTTAGAACAGCTAAGGCAAGTCTGGAGCTTGAATGAACTGTACAACAACAAAAATGGTACATTTAGTGAATTTTTTTTTCATATTCAAGCCCTATAGGTCTTTGAAATGTACTCCCGATTGTGTGCAGCACAGGTAACACAAATGTTTCCATCACCAGTCTGGTGATTACCTCACGAGTTAGGAGAAGGAAAACAGAAAATGTAAGAGGAGTAAATTCCTCGTGTTTCCTCTTCTTAAATTCTGTAGTCATAATGTGAGTGCTGTTTCAATTTTTATTCCTCTCATAAGACAACAAGCTGACAGGCAATAAGAGTAGTTGTGTTGGAGAAACAATTTAATTGTTCTGCTAAGAAAGAAATTCAACTCACACAACACAGGGCCCACCTTTCTAGTTTGCTGTTAGAGCTCAAATGTCAACTGCGCCACAGAAAGACGATAAATAGAAACAAAGATCTTATGCATTCTATTTTGGTTCAACACCACTCTTGCTTCACTAAAATTTTATCCATCATTTTCTGTTGAGTAAAAACCAAACACCCAAACATTAATTTCATTTAACGAAATGAATACAAATCAATCATCAGCAATGTGTCAAGGTATCCATAAAGTACTCTAGTAAACGTGAAGCCGGCTGGTTTTAGTCAAATTAACTGATGGTGGTGTGAATTAAATTACTGGAACCTCTTCACAATTCTGGGCTGTGTGGCACATGGAAAATGAATAGCGTGGCTACTGTCTACTGTCGCTGTGTTCATTTGCATATCAATGCTGAGAATTTGGTTTCATAGAAATGATCTTGATTCAGGTCTGAGAAGGAGACTGAGGCCTTCGGATATATGCAGGGTCCTCAGGACGCTCGGGCTGTCATGGCAACACTTAAAATGAGATTCTCAGTGCACTAAGTGAGGTCCTTCGTTGTTTTGTGTCCTCAGAGAAGGCAGAATGGAAGCCTGAATAGAACTAAAGAGGCGGATGTTTTGAATTCTTTTCCCAACATTTTTTTTCATATAATATTATACTCTGCCAAAAAAACATATCAAACTCCAATAGCTTACGATCTCTGTCTCTTTTCCTTTTGGGTTTCAGTCCTTTTAAAAAAATTAAATTAGGAGCAGGAAGCTGAGTTTTGAGCAACAGTTTTTTTTATCATCACATTTCACTTCCCAGTTACAGGTCTGCCACCCAACAAGACACATTATTAGCTTTGTCTTCAATATGAAGGGACACTGGGAAGCTTTAAGATAATTTTTCAGATGATGTCACGTTCAATCTAGGAAGTAGTGTGACAGAAAAACCTAGCTCATTTACTTTTCAATATCTGAAGATTAAAGAAAAGAATTATCTTTTATCCATAAGTCATATAGAGCAGGAGAAATTCTAGAAAGAAGTTTCAGGGAGACGCCGAATGCTTTGTCTTTAGCTGAAACATTGAAGCGATACCTGTGTGAACTCTTCCAATTTCCCTTCTAATTATACAGAGTATAAGCAACATGAGGAAAGGAGCTAATATTCTCTGTACTGCTGTATCATCAGCGCTTCAAATAGTATGGGGACTACTGGAAGAGCACAGTGCACAATTGTCAAATAAAGGGACAGATTAATGAAGAACGTGCTTCCCTAGCTGAAGCCCATGCAACTTGGTAAACCCACATTATTAGCAAGACCAAAGAGATGGTTCCCAGAGGGCCTGAGGGCTTCCGCCTTTCTCCCAAACTCAAGTTTCGCTTTGACATCTGCTTCATGCTTTGCTAGATCTCCAAGTGGAACAACACTAGCATGTCCCTAAAGAAATACACCCTTTGTCTTCTGTGAATTACTGTTTTTCAGTACTCTGAATCATCACCTCAGTTTTTAGGGCTTCTGCTGTTCCAGCTTTCCCTTACCCAAGCCCTTCCCTCCCTTACACAAGGTCTCATTTCATTTTCTGCATACCAGGATTAAATACAATTTCTAATTGTTCCATCTGGCTCAAGTTATAGCTATTCCTATATAACGTTATTTATTTATTTGGGTCACTTGCTTTGCTCTTCAAGGCTGTCAGTAGTCCATGAATTTCTATGGTAAATTTCTTTGTTGTTATCTAAGATTTCCAAACAAGCTTCTCAGGTGTGTCCATCAATTCTAGCCACATTACTCTATTTTTTTTTTTTTTTTTTTTTTTTTAGACAGTGTCTTACTTTGTAGTCCAGGCTGGCCCTGAGTTCACTATGTAGCCCAGGCAAGCCTCGAACTCAGCAATCCTCCTGTCTCTGCCTCCCGAGTGCTGGGATTATAGGTGTGAGCCACCACACCCGGCCACATTACTCTATTTTAATGATCCCCCATTTGTTACTATTTTCCAAACACAGGATGGTAAACGTATTTCCCTCCCTTCCTTTGCATACCTTGCAGAATGTAATTTACTCCTTACGTTAAATGCTCTTAGTTCGAATGGCACTGTTCACACAAAGCAAGTTAGTGCCAGATTAGTTATCTCCTTCCTTCAAGTTCACATAGCATTTATCCCACCTTTATAAAACTCTGCATATGGTCTCATATTATGCAATAACATGTTTATATTTCATATTTTAAGTTTTTGAGGACACTGACGATGTCCTTTTGCTCTATTTTGTAGCCTCCTCCACAAAGAGTTGGTATTAGTAGGACTTTGATTCTTGACTTAAGAAATCAATATAACCATATATCTTTGACAGAATTTAAAATATATGTGACTGTTTCTTAGAGAACAAATAAACTACTTCTTTTACTTCCTCCCTCTTTTTCCTTTTTATCTGTCTGTTATTCATACTGTATATATGTTGAATTTTTTACATGAATCATGCTACACTTGAGCTTGTGTGTTTCATTTGACTTAAATAATAGCTTCTTACGTAAAGATGCAGTTCAGTAGAGAATGAAGGAATATCCATTTATCTCATACCAATAATAAGTCCATCTGAAATACAAATGATCACAAGAGATTTATACAGAAACTGTATTTTCTGATAGCTCATTACTGAAAGCCTGATATTATATAGGATTCCTGATATAGTTCTATAATTTATTAAGCAAGAATATAATGCAGTTTGAGCATTAAAATATTTTAAGGCCATTTATATGTATAGACACATATCCCATATACATGCATATATTATGTGTATATGTGTGTGTATATCTACACACACATATACACATAATATATGCATGTATTTATCTACACACACACACACAACCTTATTCAGTATACATTTCCAGATTTTGAGTATCGAGACCACCAATGGTTTTAATTTTTATATTGCCCATACTTTTCCCACTTTGTATATTGTTTTGTTATAACAATGCATATACATTTTTTAACTGTTAAAGATATAAATATTGGAAAGTTTAAGTAATTGTAGATTATGGTGAAGCACTGCATCTTAATAGGTTGCATTTTTCTTACAAAGTCTCTGAACTTCCTTAGATGTAGCTTCACAGTACAACCTAACAGACAATGTTACCTCCAGTGTGAAAGCATGACGGTGAGCCAGAACACACCAGGACTCCTTATACCCAGTCATCATGGGCCTCGTTTACTAACCCAAATCCCCACACTGTAGAATGTAGCATGTGAACAAGTTCGGCTTGCTGCTCATGCAGAAGTGGAAGGTTCCGGTACCCATTTGCCCTTAACCAGCACCTGTTGTGAAGAACTCTAAAATTAGAAGACACTTGGTGGCATCACTTAGGCCTATTTCTGGACTCTGTAGGAAAACAAATGCTGGTACAAAAGAGATATGCCAAACACCAGCTGGTCTGACAGTCAACATTTATGGGCTCTGAGAGTTTTAAAACATGTCTTACATGTGAGAAAATCAATTGTCATTAAACTCTCTCATCCACTGGTGACTCGACTGTACAGATTATATAAGAACAAAGAACCCCAAGGAATGTACACATCATCAAGGAATTAAAGAGTTATTGATCTTGATATTTCATGTGAAAATGAGCCACAATGAGGCCACTTAGACAGATAAGCTGCATAATCCTGGGATTAGTCGACTGACACATACAGTTTCTTCTTGGTGAGAAACAGATCTTTGATGTATGAAATAGACCAGAGGAATATAAACCCTTCCAGTCTGTATTTCTTCTCAAGCACAGTGGCTCTGTTAAGTAGGTAAGTAGTCTATGCAAAACCGAATTAAGATCTGTGATTTAAATGTACATCTTCACTAGAAAACAATGATTATTCCCTGGCCCCGACCCCGGCCTAGCAACAACTTTTTAAACAGGGCCTTTCAAAACTCCAAGATATCTTCTACAACCTGTTTCCTGTTCTAAACACTCATTAGTGAGAAATCAATGTACAAACACTCAACAACTAACTCACTGCCAAGGTCATTGGAGGCACTGAACAGTCTTGGACTGGCGCAGATATAATGAACAAATGGATGTGACTGTTCTTCAGTTGTGGGTCTGTCGTGGGCTTGTTAAGTCAGACACAACGCAGAAACATTCTGGCTGACAGAGTGTGTAGAAAGGGTCCCTGTCTCTACAATTGGCCTTAAAATGGATGACTTCTGACAAGAACACTTGGAAAATCATCACTCACTTCTTTCCATCAATTCCATGCTACTTCCCAAGGGTTTGTTCAACAGATGGACGTAATTTGCATATTTGACTACCACCGTTTTCTTAATTACATTTTCCCAGAGCACTCTATTATATTTGCAGTCTATTAGATTTCTGGTAGAATTTCACTTTGAAAAATAAACACAGCATATATTAAGTTGTTATATGTTCTACCCAGTAGATTTCTTTGCGAAATCTTTGCACTTGGAAGCTATAGACAGTGAGGTTACACTGAAAAATCTATGACTATGTTAAGTTCCGTTGTAGTATCAAACTTGTATAATACTTTTATTTTGTAATATGTCTAACACTTTTACTATATTTTATGTGAAAAGAATGCATAAATGAGTAACTGTGTGAAATATATTTAAATTTTCCTTTTGCAATAAAACGATCATGAATTTTTAGCAAACCCTAAAAAAGTCAACATTGAAAACTTAATTCTTGAGAGTCGGCAGGGGTTAAAAGGTAGAACCAAGTGCCCTAAAATACTGATATATTATATGTGTGTCATTATATGTTTGCTCAACACCATTGAATACACTGGGTCAGAAGTGAATCTCTACGTAGACTAAAGTCTTTGGCTGATACTACGTATCAAGGTACTTTAATTAATTTCTACGAAGGCAGCCTTCTTGGTGGCTGCTGAGCTGTGCTGGCAGGGTAGGGCAGGGAGGCTCCCCTGGTGATAGTGGGCACATGGGATGTCTCCATAACATCCTCTCATTTTTGCGGTGAACCCAAAGTGGTCTAAAAACAGTACCACGAGTTTGTAAATCGGAGAAACAGGACTACAGGCTGCTATTTATCTACCATTTCATTTTTAATATGATGTTCTTGTTAAGTTGGGTTAATGTCTTTCTTCCTCAAATTGCAAGACGAGTTCTTCAATTCATTTACTCTACAGAAAAAGTTCCTGCAAGGATGACTGGAAATTCTTAAGGAATATACAGCAATGGAGAGAGACGGATGACTTAAGATGGTTTGTTTAGCAAAACCACCTATGTCATGAGAAATTTAAACAAACCTTTTAATTACAATTCCTCCTGACTTAAGGGAGACAAGAGAGGCAACAAAATTCTCTAATTTTTCCATTGGTTTATGTGCTAAAACACATACAACAGATTTCTTTCCTTTCTCTGACCCTCCTTGCTTCTTGGGCTGCAAAATTGGTTACAGTATGTCACCTCTGGGCCTGACAAAAAACATGTTAAAACACTGGGGATACGGAAAGAGCTAGGAAGAATCACAGTGCCACTAGGGGAAAGGGACTTCAGCTAGGTAGTTTCTCACTCACAAATCATCACCTGTTACAGCGACTTCTCATAGATCAAATCTGGCCCTAAAAAGAATGTTTTTGAAGAGCTTATAGGAGTTTACCACGGTGAAGAGAAGTTTTGATTTTTTTCAAAGTAATACATTCACAACACTGTTGTCTATTAACTGTAGCAAAGGAACCAAGCATTCCTTGCTGTTTGTTTGTTTATTCTAGTCTCCTTTCTTATAAGTTAAAACAAATAAGTAATCAAATATAAGAGACCAATTTTTTAATACTGACACAAATTGTCAAGTAGATTTGACTTTATCAAAAGTATGTATGTTTCCTTCATCAGGGTCCCCCAAATAGACAATTTGCTTAAAATTATGGCTTTAATATGTTCATGTAAAATTATACCTAAATTAGCAAATATTGATATATAGCAACTGTGGAATGTTGAAAAATATTCTTCTTTTAAATCAATTTATTTATTGGGAGTTATTTAACATCATACTGAAGATTCTAGCAACTATCATACAGCAAAGGAAGGAAATAAAGGTATCCAAAGAAATAATAAACTACTTAAAAAGCCTTTAAAAAGTCTATGATAAACCTATTGCCTCAAAGTAAATTTAAAAAGGTTTTCAAGTGCTTGCTTCGGCAGCACATATACTAAAAAGGTTTTCAAATACTAAATCAATATACAAAAATCAAGTTTATTTCAGTTTACTATCAATAAGCAATCAGAAATTAAATTTTATAGCAGTATGTTTAAACAAAGTATCAAAATATTCTAAAGTGAAATATGTGAGACATACACTGAACTATATGAAATGTTGCATAAAAATTAAAAGAGATTTAGCTCAGTGGTTCCAGCACTGCTTTACAAGCAAAGGCCCTGAGTTTGTTCTCGGTAACCACATACAATGCTGGGCGTGGTGACTCACACCCACCAGCAATCAATACCACATACCACAGTGCCGGGCATGGTGGCTCAGGCCTGTAATCCCAGCACTCGGGAGGCAGAGACAGGAGGATTGCTGAGTTCGAGGCTTGCCTGGGCTCCATAGTGAGCTCAGGGCCAGCCTGAACTACAAAGTGAGACCCTGTCTCAAAAAAAGAAAGTATACATAAAGAAAAAGTGTAAAAGTTGGAAATTCAAATAATAAAAAATATCAGTTCTCATCAAGTTTATATAGTTTAGCTCCAATATCTGTTGTTAGAAATCCACAAATTGATTCCACAATTTATATAGAAATACAAAGAATATAGACTACTAAAAGAGAAAAAAAAGGAGAACTATACTACTTGGTTTAAATATATATTATACAGTCACCATAAGTAAAATAAAAAGTATTGATATAATGACTGATACATTTGATTAACAGAGGACAAAAAATTGGGAATATACTGAAACACATATTGTCAACTCCTTTGTCTAACAAAGTCATTAAGATATAGAAAACTAACACTTTCAGAAAATGATGCCAGAACTATTATATATACATAAGCAAAATATATAAATATACTTAAATTCTTACCTTGTACTAGGTTAGGTACTAAATTTAGCTCATGAATCCTATATATGGAAATATACTCATGGACATAAATGTAAGAAAGTTATATGTGAAAATATACAATTCAATAATTTCTTTATGAAATATTTAATACTTATATATCTTTAAAATGTAGCATTCATTATTAACCACTAAAAGTAAGATCTAACACGAATCTGCTAGCCATGAACATTGAGAAATCAGTGATCTTGGGCTGGGCAATAGTTTCTTAAGTAAGATGTAAAAATCATGAATTATAAAATTAAATTTGACTTCATTTAAATTCAAAAAGTGGCTGGGAATTTAGCTCAAGTGGTACTGTGCATAGCTTGGAGGCATAAGGACCTGAGTTCCATCCCTGGTGCTAAAAAAAAAAAAAAAAAAAAAAAAATTAAAATTTTTTGAGATAACAAAAGTTTTATTCCTTAAAACATATTAGGACACTTTTTTTTTTTTTTTAAGACAGGGTCTCGCTTTGTAGTCCAGGCTGGCCCTGAGCTCACTGTGGTGCCCAGGCAAGCTTTGAACTCGACAATCCTCCTGCCTCTGTCCTCCAAGTGCTGGGATTACAGGTGTGAGCCATTGCCTCTGGTTAAGAGGGTATTTTTAAAAGCAAAATATATCTTAAAGTTGATAAGAATACAAACACCTAAGTAGAAAATAGACAACAGGGCCGCAGATTTGGCTCAGTGGTTCCAGTGCCTGCCTCACAAGTGCAATGGTCCTGAGTTCGATCCCCAGTGACCACATACAATGCTGTGCATGGTGACTCACGCCCACCAGCCATCAATACCACATACCACAGTGCCAGGCATGGTGGCTCATACCTATAATCCCAGCACTCGGGAGGCAGAGGCAGGAGGATCGCTGAGTTCAAGGCTTGGCTGGGCTACAAAGTGAGCCCAGGGCCAGCCTGAACTACAAAGCGAGACCCTGTCTCAAAAAAAAAGCTCATGAATCAAATTTAGAAATGAATATTTCCAGAAAAAAAATTCACTGTGGTTTTGAGATATGTACTCTCACATGTTTCTCATCTGAGAAGTACTGTAAGGGCTTTTTGTGTCTACCATTCAATTACATGTACATGCATCTGTATATAGAGATGCACATATATACTATGCAATCATACTAAATATACATTCACACAGATATGTATGTGTATGTGTAACAGTGAGAAAAATTCATACTTAGCTACCCATGAATTATCATTAAAGTCTGTAGATTACACAGCTTGCATTTAGGCTATGGAAGTTACTATCACATTCAGAAAATAAATGGTTCTCTATTTCCCTCGAAATATAATTCTAAAAATACAGTGGACCCTCAAGTTACAACTGGCCTGACATATGAACAACTTGAGTTATTACCAGAATTTTATTTTTAACTATGACCAAAATCTTAAGTTCTGGCCTGAATCCTAGCCTCTTAGATTAAGCCTCTTAAGCCTTAAAGAGTTCTGGAAGGAACATTACAGCATCCTTTCCTGTGTAGGGTCAACTGAGAAATCCTGAGCCAGTGTCTCTAAAGACACAGAGATCTGCTTGTGTGCAAGAGAGAGACTTTGAAGCTGTGTAGAGAAGCCTGAGACTTCAACTGGACAAGGTGAGTTACAACCAGCCCTTGGGAAAACTGGTGATATCAAAAGACCTCATACATCTGTGAATTTCATATTAGCACTGGATCTGATTTGGAGTTTTAAATGCAGGAAGGAAAATTTTTTTTTTTTTTTTTTGCTTTTTGGAGACAGGGTCTCGCTTTGTAGTTCAGGCTGGCCCTGAGCTCACTGTGGTGCCCAGGCAAGCCGCCGCGAACTCAGCAATCCTCCCGTCTCTGCCTCCCGAGTGCTGGGATTACAGGCGTGAGCCACCACGCCCAGCATTATATGTGGTAACCGGGGATCGAACTCAGGTCCTTGCCCTTGCGAGGCAGGTGCCGGAACCACTGAGTTAACCCTCCGGGCCAGGAAGGTAAATTTTATAGTTTTCCAAATAATGATACATTGTAAGAAATCATTAAGGAAACATATCTTCTTTCAAGCTCAATCTCATATCTGGAATCCTTTGATCATCAACAAATACGTATGGAATGTGTAACATTTTTAATTATGTAATGTAAACCGTAGAAAAAATAAATTCTTCATTCTCCAGTTATTTAGACCTTACCAAGGAACAGTAGATTATATGTTATTCTACTGCCCAAATATATGTGCTGAAGAGTAAAATGAAGAAATAAACAGTTTATGTGCATGTGCATGTGTATATAAAAACTTCATAAAACATATATATCTAAAATATAAACTTATAATATTTACATATTGATTATACTAAGTGTAATTGTTAAATAAATATATTTTGATTAAAATTAATAGTATGTAGGTAAAATAATAAGGGTGAAATGTTTACATATTTTAATTCACAGCAGTTTAGAATTTTTTTTTTTTTTGAGACAGGGTCTCACTTTGTAGTTCAGGCTGGCCCTGAGATTCACTATGGTGCCCAGGCAAGCCGCTGTGAACTCAGCAATCCTCCTGTCTCTGCCTCCTGAGTGCTGGGATTACAGGCAAACAATATATCAAAACTCAGTAGTGCAATATATAATTTTTCATTTCTGAATAATTAAATGCTTTTATTATTGTTTGTGGGATCTAACAACTAAACCACTCTGGCTAAATGGGGATATCTGAAGAGGTGATGTTTAGTACTATGCATCTAATCTAGTGACTTAAAGCTAAATGGAAAAAAAAATTGATTACATACAATTTCTTCAAACCATCCCCTTTTGTGCAATAGTTATGTGTCCAGCAATAAGGTAGGCTTTTCCCATCCACATTATAAATCACTCTTCGCAATCCTTTTATTTTTTTGTGTGGTACCAGGGATTGAACTCAGGTCCTTATGCTTGCACTGTAGGAGCGGTACCACTTGAACTAAATCCCTGGCCCACTTTTCACAATCCGTCTAACGCTCCGCATCTCTATTCAAAGTTCTTGCCGTGAATCTCTGAGCTACACAGATGAATGAATCGAGGTCGTGGCTAAACAGCAGGTCTTTAATTTAAAAGATTAAACTTTCTCGTCCATTTTTGCTCTTTGGTGCGGATTCAAACTAAGAAGCTAGGAGATACAAGCACGTTCAGGTTGAGCTGCGTGATCTTCAAAGGGCTGGGTAGCTGTTTTCTCTTCTTTAGAACGAAGGCAACGATGGTATCCTCCGTGTGCGGGCAGAAGGATGTTGTAGGGTCCGACTCACGATGCAAACAAGTCGTGATGACGTGGACGGGGCGCATGGGCTGCCGTGTGCAGTAAAAGCCCGCGTGAGTTCTAGGATCCGTCAGGCCACCCGAGGGAGCGGTGCGGCCATGACGTCTCCCCGTCCGCCCCCACTGTGGTCTTCCCACGTCTCTCTTAACCTGCTTCGCAGGTGGAATCTAGGGAAGTCGGATTCATCCAACCGTAAGGTGACCCCCTGAGGCCCAGCCAGAGGGGGGAAAGAGGGGCATGGCACTCAAAGGACACGAAGTTTCAGACACAGAGACGAGCTCTAGGGACCTTATGAGCACCAGGGTAACTAGAGGTAACTAAGTGCACGGCATATTTCAGAATGACTGCAAAGAAACGGCGGGCATGTAAGTTAACAGACATTTAATGAGTCTGACTGGTTTGCGGTAAACGCATAACTCAGAATACATCACTCAACAGAAACACAGCTAGAACTGAGCCTGTGGGTTCTCTCATTGCCTTTGTGTCAAAGTCCGCGACGGTCTCATAATGAAAATCGATGCCGAAGGTTTCTGCTGAGACGCTAGCGCGCGATCTCTGTCTCCTCCAGCTCCCCGCGCACGCACGTCTCTGCGGCGCACAAGCACAGGCCCCGGGCAAGGTGAGGCGCCCACGTTCCAGCCACGTCCCCGCCAGCCGGGAGGGGAAGCCGGTGCCGGGACGGAGCCGTCTCCTCCCCGTGTTCGCCTCGCTTCCGTTAGGAACGCTGAGCGGAAACCATCTGCTCCCGAGGGATGCCCAGGAAGTTGTTGCTGGGGCCGATATCTGGGGCGACATACTGCACGGTAATTGCTAATCGCACAGTGACCAAGATTAGCCAACTATGTGCGCACTCGCGCGCGCGTGCGTGTGTGTGTGTGTGTGTGTGTGTGTGTACATATAAATACTGATACACGTTCTTTCCTAAATGTACACACTTACTGCAAATACAAACACTCATAATGAAAGTTAATGGCTTCATCTTTCTGACACCCGGGGGGGTGACTCAGAGCAAGACCGGGGTGCACGTGAGCTGAAGTACATGGGGCTACCGTGTCTGAAAGGGTTGTGAGTTCCCATAAACCGGGCCTTCCACCCTCGGAGCTGGGGTAAAGAGCTTCATCATCAGGAGTTACCACAGGCCCAGCCATGTTACCTCCTCCCGTCCGCGGCCAGCCGTAGGCGGTGCTGACTTAGGAAAGGAAGACGAGCCGTCCAGGAGCTGAACTGGCCGGAGTCTGAGGAGCACAGTTCACTCGGGAGCTCGCGGCCCAGGGTGAGGAGCTGGCTGCTAATATAAAAGAGTAAGCTAGTCCTCCTTCTCCAGTTTAACATAGAGCCGGAGTCTGCTCGAGATGCCAATTATAGTTCGGTTGCATAACTCAGCTTTTTATATAAAAGCTGGACAGATTTTCACTAATTCAAGAAAAACGCACTGGTCAGAGAAAATTCTCTCGCAGGGTGGCATTTGCACAGATAGCATCAGTTTCCATAAACTGAATCATTTTAGGAAAAAAGCTTATTGCATTTATTGATGAGCACAAAAGGAAATATACCTGCTGAATGGAGGGGCAGTCATGCCTTTAGCAAGGCAAACATAGTAATTTGGGTGATGAATGGAATGAGTTTATTGGTTTGTGTTTTTTGGCCTTGAGAAAAGATACCCACCTGCCAGGAAATCAGATTATTTTTCAGGGATGGGCGTCAAACCCAGTTCCTCAGCACACTAATAAAGCACCTGTAGCAGCTAGAATTTTAAAACTCAATGTGAACTGGGTAAAGTTAGCTCCCTCCACCTTTAGCACTGACTGCTGAGCCCAGACAGCAATTTCACACTCACCCTTAGTAACTCAGGGAGATCCTGTCTCAAAACAGGTAAAAATAAAACTAGTGTAGGTCCACTACACAGTGGGAGTGAAAGCCTGAGGGTTAGGTTACGTGGCAAACTGGTTAAAAATCCAAATAAAGGGCCGGAGGGTTAGCTCAGTGGTTCCGGCACCTGCCTCGCAAGCGCAAGGTCCTGAGTTCAATCCCCGGTAACCACATATAATGCTGGGCGTGGAGACACGCCCACCAGCATTCAACACCGCATACCACAATGCCGGACGTGGTGGCTCACGTCTGTCATCCCAGCACTCAGGAGGCAGAGACAGGAGGATTGCTGAGTTCGCGGCGGCTTGCCTGGGCACCATAGTGAGCTCAGGGCCAGCCTGAACTACAAAGCGAGACCCTGTCTCAAAAAGCAAAAAAAAAAAAAAAAAAACCCAACCAAACAAACAAAAAATCCAAATAAAATAGTCGGATGTGAATGTTCTAAGTATCCATCTCACTAGAAATAAAGCATAGTATTAATCAACTTTCAGTTGTAGAAAATAGAAAGACGCACATTCCTAGGATGGGAGATGTGTGTGTGTGTGTGTGTGTGTGTGTGTGTGTGTGTGTGTGCACATGCACATGTGTGTAGGAAATTTAAAGAAGATGAGGGGAATAGAAATAGTAGAGGGAGGGAAAAGGTGAAAGAGAAAGAGGAGAATCAAAAAATGAAAGTGTGGGAGCTGGCAGATTTCAATTAAATCCAGCCATGCTTATTCTAGTTTCACTCTTGTGTTTTCCAAAGACTGCATAGAGTCAGACCAATGTATCTCCTTTGTTGCTTAAACTCCTTGTAATAGAGTAGAGGGAAGAACAGAAAGAATTAAGATGTGTGAACTACTACTCCACTGCACAGACTGAAAGTGCATGCCTGGGAGTCCCGCGGCAGTATTTCCACTTGGACAACCCTTCAGCTTGGTTTGGTGTGTGGTCTTGGGTTTGAGGGAGGTGGGGGGAGGGGCGAGTGGGCTTCCATAATCCCATGAATATAGTTTCATGAAGTCGAGACGTGAAAATGCTCATGTGTACACTGTTATAACTTAAGAGAACAGAGCAGCGCAGGGGTATACGACACTGTCGTGCTCTGGCTCACAGAGTGGGAACCAGTCACTAGGAAGGTGTTTAGGCCACCATGAGCGAAACTTGATGGAATCCATTATGTGATCAATCTAGGTGATCAGCCCCTCCAAATGTGAGTCTCTACTGTTCCTTATCTTTATGACCACTTTGAATTCAATTTACAAAAAAAAATTGAGCCAAGTGCCAGAAATTCACAATATCACCTGCTGACCTTTTAAATAAATTAATTCGACCCGTTTTTTAGCAACTCCTTTTATTAATCATGTTGTCTACTTAATAGAAGACGTGCATCTACCACTGCATCCTCTCCAAATATTCTTGTCTGTGCTTTAATACAATGGCCTAGAAAGAGCTTTGTGTCCTGAATTCTGATCACATGCTTGGTTTTTCTTACCTTCTTTTTCCAGACATTTGCTTTGCCAGATTTTGAGGCCAGGAATCTGCTAAGATGCCACATTTCTGAGTAAGGCCTATTGCATCGGCCCCTCTAAATGGTGACACAGCATATTGGACATGTGCAAACATCAGACCCACCAAAGCAGTCTTTTCAGGGTTCCAGTTAACTTCCCTCATCTGTATGGGCTAGGTGGCCTCTGTTTCTGGGATAAATTAGAACCTTATTTTGAGGTTACCTGTCATAATATAACATGAGCGCACTGCTATACTCAAAAAAAGTCATTTATCAAAGGGGGAGCAGAAAAACATAATGTGCTTTATGTGTTTAATGTGCTAAGTAAAATAACAGTGTGATAGTTACTATCATATGATATATGATATATGCAGGGTATGATGCTTCGTCAGGGAAGTTGGTTCTCCAATATGGGCAAGTATCAAACAAACAGAATCCCTTCCAGAGATTTGGAAATTTATGCAGCTCAAGGAGACACTGTTGTATAAAGACACATTCCACGGTCCCATCCTAACACGATTCTTGTGCTCAGAACTAGTTTTCATATTTTATATCGACTTTAGTGCAATTCTGTTTTTTTTTATCACCCAATCCTCTGGTACAAATAGTTTCAAATAGCTTCCAGTACAAATTCCATGCTCTCCAACTAAAATTGATTTGTCCCTTAAATCTTTGCCTTCTTAGATACAAATCCAGATTTTATGGTGCGAACCACACTCTTTAGATCTCCTACCCCACACTGTCAAGAACTATGTTCTCAAATGCGTGTCTGTGCCCATGTCCGTGCTCACACATTCATGTCTGTGAATGTCGCCCCGAGGTTTTCCTTACAGCGGCATATCCTGCCAGCTACTCATAACAGAGAACTGCCACTCGTGGTCCTATTAAGATAATTAACAGAAGGGCAATTGCATTTGCACTTGTAAAGCTCCTTTCAGGGTGGGGTGATCCTGCACATAATTATAAATGTGTACTGACCACTCTGGTTTTCTCTGAGCAGGAGTTTAGAAAAGAAACTAAGGTTTTAAATATGATTTTCATGCTGGTCTTTTGAATCCTTGAGCATTTGTGGGGACGATATTACTTAGGGCATCTATAAGGTCACTTCTTCAAAACAAGCCACAACCTTCATCATTATCATGAAACCAAACCTGAAGGACTTGCTCAAAAAACCTGGAGGAAAACCAAGCCACACCAAAGAGATCTGAGCAACTAGAGTGCACACCTGCAGATGCATCTCAGGGCTTATATGCCATGAGCTTTCTCAAATAAAAAAAGTCAGCTGTTGGAATAAATATGATACAGAAAGAAAATAAAAGAGCATGTATAAGGGGGGAGGAGGGGGGAGTGGGTAGGGATATGGGTAAAAATGAGAATTAACTTGTGGCATATACTGGTACAAATTTCCCAATGTTATATGTGATTTTGAGATGTATATACATTGTACCAATAAAGAATTCAATTAAAAAAAAGTCAGCTGTCACTTGAAGTAGTGTATAAAACAATTACTTTAATTACTGGGATTGATAATTTCATGAACACCTAAAATTGAGCTACCCTAGTGGATTATTAAAGGTAGGACACGGGATTCAAATGCTAACTCAAGACAGAAAATGATAACTCGATTTTACAAAAATAAAATAAGACAAGCGCTGAGTAAAATCATGGTAACTAAAGATATAACGATGGTTGTCATTTGCCTTAATCCAATCAAAGCTTCTATGAAAGATATTAAGAGTATATTTATATATTACCCAAGGAAAACAATGTTAGGCTTGGTTTCTTGTATTTAAAAACAATCAGAGACTTTAAAGTAATTATGCTAATAGGACCATCCCACAGTATGAGAAAGCGATTAACTTTGAACTTCCTTATAAAGAGTGCCAATGACAGGAAAGCAATGTTGCGTGTGGAAAAGCACAGAGGCTTTTCCACGCTAAGTGTCCCGCGAGATGGGGTCTCGGCAGTAGAGACAGGCGCTACCCTGCACGAAGACAGGCGCGGGGAGGGAAGTCACTAGCCATGGGTTGGAAAACTGAAGATAGAAACAACTCCCAGATCATGAAGTAAACGGCAGAAAATGCTGAAGAGTAAATCATACATTTGAGACGGAGGAGACACCCTGAGATCAGAAAGGGGATGCCAACCCGACAGACAGCTCCTGGCCTCTGTCGGGCACGGCGGGGCCTCAGGGCTCCAGTCCCTCTTCAGACTCGCTCACCGGTGCCCTCACTGCAGCGCGACAGCGAAGATCGACACCCGGACGCTCTCAGTCACCCGAGTTCAAAACCACCCAAGCGTTGTGCAGCCGCAGCGAGAGCTGATTGTGAAAACCAAGTCCATGGCTTTGGCGCTATATCAGCCCCGAAGCGGGTCCGGTGATGGGCCGCAGCGCGCGAGAAGAGCCCGGTTACCTATGAGCAGGCGCCTTGGAGAGAAGCATAGGCCTGTAGGACCCGCCCGGCCGCGCCGACCCGGGCTGGACCTGGACGCCTGGTCCGGATGCTGCTTTTTCTCTCCCAGGTGTGAAAAGGAAACGGACGGTGGTATTGTTTTTGCAGCAGCAGCAGCCGCAGCAGCAGCAGCAGCGCGGTCCACTTGTTCATGCCTCCCGCATCTGTGCATCTGAAAGGCCCCTGGGACCCCGCGTCCAGCCCTGTGTCTTGCTTGGCAAGGGGAAAACCGTGACTCGGGAGCAAGCTCAGGCTCGAACACTTCTTGCTCCCTGGATGTCTCACTCCCTTTGAGGGTTCGGCACCAGCCGCTCTCCCGCTCCGCGCGGCCCAGCGCCCGGGGAGCCCACTTGCTCTGGCAGCTGGTGGCCAGCACTGAACCTGGAAGCTGCACGGGTGGCCCACTTTGACCCACCGACGCTCAGCCCACCAGGCCTGTCGTCACACAGGGGCTCCAGGAAAAGCCGTAAGGAAGCTGTCAGCCCAACCGTGTCCTAAATTTCTGACAGAATTGTGAGCTAACCAGTGACTACTTAAAACCAGGGGTCAGCATTGTTTTCCTCTAAGAGGCAGGAAATAAATACCGAAGGCTTTATAGACCAGGATTTCCATGGCAACTATTTCTTGGTCGCTCTGTCATCGTACCACAAAGCCAGCCGCAGACAAGAAGTTTGTGCCCCAATTAAATCTTGTATGGAAGAGGAAACAGTAAAATGGACTATATCCATTGACCACATATGCTTCCAGTCCACGGACAACAGTTTACTGACATTTGCTTCAAGCTAATAAATTCTAGGGAAATTTGTTATATTTCAAGACCTAACCGCTTCATTAATCAAGATGAGCCAATTAAAATAATGAAAATGAATTACATCATTAGAAATTACATAAGTGAGGCCAGCATCACATGAATCCAGTTAAAGTCGGCCACAAAAATAGCAACTTGTGATCACGGACTAGAATAGGAACTACTTGGAATCATTTCCAAATTTATTTTCAAATTCACATGATTGCTTAAAACTTTGAATATAGTCTGAAATACATTAACTCTAGCCCTCTTCTCTCTCATACTTCTGAGACCAATGCCCAGAAATGTGTGTGCATACATGCATACACATGTCACAGCCATATGCAAATCCCACAAGTTAGAACCGAATTTGAAAACACCAAAGCATGCTTTCAAAAACGCAGTCGGTAAGTCATACCAAGAGCTAACCAATCTAAAGACTGCTGAGAACAAGAAGTCTTTGAAATAAAGTCAAAATTTGCAGCATTCTCATTGTGTACAGTCTGCGTATCATTTAATACAAAGCATCGAATGTGGCCCCTCTGTTGTGGCATTTGTAGATGTAGCTTTAAAATAACAGTGAAGAGAAGCAGAAAAGGCGAACATGTTTTTTCCTAAGGGACCTGTGTGCCATGAAACACGGGATGAGGAAAGTGCTGACCCAAGTACGCACCGATTTTAACGAATGCAGAGCGTCTTTCAGAAGAGAGCCAGCTAATGTACTTAACGGGGCGAACCATTTGGCTGGGAATGTGCTAGTGTCCTGGGGAGTGTGAGAGTGAGAGGGGGAGGGGAGGCTGGAGGCGGAAGGAAGAGAAAAACTAAAAGGATACTCCTGCCAAGAGGACCACTTATGGCTTCAGGCAGAATGAGAAGCGTTCTGCTATGTGCTAACTGCAAGGGGAAAGAGTCTAGCCTATCTAAGTTCCTGCTACACATTATCTGGGTTGAAAAATTCAGAGTAAAAAGCCCCTTAGGAACATTTCGGAAGCTGTCAAAGTCTCGTCAAGAGAATTCCTGAAGAAATTAGGGAAGCACTCTCACCTCTGTGAGGACGTGAGGATGGGGCAGATGTTATGGCAGTATTATTTTTGGAAGTAGGTTGACTATAAATTAAAAAATAGACATGCCAAAATAGGTACTCCATAACTCAAGAACACTACGGTCCTAAGACAGGGTGTTAAAGTCAGATTTTTATAAAAGGCAGATATGGGTGAGTGGTGAAAACTTTATAGATCAGTGTTTAGTTAGAGTTCTGGCTTATTATCAAATGGACTGATTGAGAATTAATTATTTTAATGGGAAACAAAAACAAAAGATTGGAAGTTTCTAGAAATAATGGACAAATTCTTGCACAAGGCATGTCTCCTTTTTCTGTTTTCTCTCTGCCTCTCTCTCCCTCTCTCTTTGCCCCCTTTCTCTGTTTGTTCTATGCCCTGAGTTACATTCTTGGCCCTCATTTTATTTTGAGACAGGATCTTAGTAAATCAGGCTATAAAGTATTTGTAGAAAAAGTATGTCATGAAATAATAAAATGAGAGTATACCTGGACAGTACTATTTTCTTCATCATAATTATAAAATTTTCCAAATTTGCAGTGATGAACCGATAATGTTAGCGATTTAAGAGAAAGATATCACAATACAGTATTCCTTCCAAGTCAAAAATCCTTGCGCCCCACAGTCCGACCGTCCAAGGCATCACAGTCTGTCCCGACCCCGCCTTCGCCCCCTTCCACGCTGCCCACACGCTGCCCACACTCACCCTCGTCAGTCCTCCTGCCCAGCCTCGGCTCAGTTCCACCAACCTGGCTTAGCTCCCCTATTCCTTTCCTTGCCTCCTCCTTCAGCCACCTCTGCAGCTGTGAATGTCAGAGACCAGTTTTCCTAAGGAGCAGAGGTGGGGGATAGCAGTCAGGGTGACCGTGCGGCTCCGGAGGACAGGGGTTTCCCAGCGCGGCGCTGTGGCCTCTGAGGCGTGGGGACCTGCATCCTGTGTGCCTGGGCAGCATCTCTGACCCCAGCCACGGGGCACCCCTCGTGTCCCCGAGTCACAGGCTGAAGCGTGTCCTGAAATACAGCCCCGAGACACAGCGGCCACCAGATGGCACAGGAGGAAACAGAAAGGTCTCAAGGTGAAAACCACCCTGGCTGGCTTGACCTTCCTCCCCCGTGACACTCCTTCAGCAGCTGCCCGCTCTCAGCCCAGGATGTAAAAGCTACCGGATTGCACACTTCAGGAAGGACGAAGGGAAGGCTCAAAGTCATCAGTCTGCTACAAAGGCAGCTGGATCCACATTCTGTCACTGACCACCTTGGCAAAGGTAGAGAGCATTTGGACAGGTGAGGTCTGGGCCACACACTCACCCAGCCCTAAAGGGTTCTGGCGCCTCCAGTTATTTCATAGAGGGGAAATGGTGGGGTCTGAAGAGGGACAGGGTTCCCACTGTCTCAGATCTCACGGTCTCTCAGACCGTTTTGCTGGGTCCCCTTACTCCAGGAGGCTGAGGCAAGAGGATCCCAAGTGTGAGCCCAGACTGCAACTGAGTGACTCAGCAAGATCTTGTCTAAAAATTTTAAAAAGTAAACAAAGGACAGTAAGGTGTATCTCATTGCAAAAGGTTCAATCTCCAATATGGCAAAAACAAAACAAAACAAAACCCATGTGTTTTCACCATCATATATTTATTCACAGTTCCCAATGTGTTATCATGAAGAAAATTAAGAAAACACTCTGTGGTAAATTAAAAACTTTTGAAGTTGGGCCGGAGGGTTAGCTCAGTGGTTCCGGCATCTGCCTCGCAAGCGCAAGGTCCTGAATTCGATCCCCGGAAACCACATACAGTGCTGGGCGTGGAGACTCACGCCCACCAACAATCAACACCGCATACCACAGTGCCGGGCGTGGTGGCTCACGCCTGTAATCCCAGCACTCGGGAGGCAGAGGCAGGAGGATTGCTGAGTTCGCGGCGGCTTGCCTGGGCACCATAGTGAGCTCAGGGCCAGCCTGAACTACAAAGTGAGACCGAACTTTTGAAGCTTAGCAATCACACACCAAGTACTGAGAATACACTTTCCTAGTAGCTGATGATTTAGAGAAGTATTCAAATCAACCTAGTGAAAAGAGTAAAATTGAATATCATCATTAAACATGTTAGAAATGAAAGAAACTATATTATAATTTTATTAACCTCATTCATTCATTAAACGTTAGATTTTCTATCTAGGTCTGGAGATGCATAGCATGGTGGACACAATGACACAAATAGGGAAACAGAAAAAAATACTAAACATGAATTTTGAGAGGAAACACGGGTGTTAGGCACTTTGTTGAGTATGTAAAATTTGATTTCTAAAGCACTTTTTGTATGTATATGAGTGTGTATGTGTATTTTAGGTCCAGGACCGATATGTTCTACAATATACATAAACATGGAGATAATTGTATACTTACATTTTTAAGCTTTATATTTCTTAAGTTTCTAAGGCTTATATATTTTTTGAAAAGTGCCAGCAATACATTTTATATGTTAAAATGTATTATATTGATATGGAATTCACATTACATTATATTTTTAAAAACAGAATGGATGAGGTAATACATTTCTGGCTAAGGGCACCAGTCTCTAGTCAAGAAAACACAATTTCAGAATTGCATTTTAAAGACTTTGAAAGCAAACTAAATGAGCCCTGTGTATATTTTTTGCTGCTTATAATTTCACAATGCAATTTTTATCTGTCAGTGGGCTGTCCCAGATATGGAGAAAACCTGATTTGAATAAGATGTAAAATGCAGAATTGTCATGCAAAAACCAAAATAAGTACCTCTCTGCAGTAACAGATTCAATATTTGATCCTGAATTCCTTGGGAAACATTTTGGATGCAAAAATGACAATTAAATTTAACTACATATTTTGAGCACAAAATATGGCATTTTATGCACAGTGAATGTATCTTGGAAGTGTTCTTTCAAATATGCAGAGAGGGTGCAGATCACTTTATGACCTTGTGAGAGACTTTATGACATTCATGTTCTGAAATTTCCCTCATTGATATTCACATACATGGATTCATTTGAACAGAGAATTCTAAATGTACAGGTTCTTCAGCCACATTTTTCTATATCTAGACTATAATATGTTTGACATCAAAATCACATAAAATAAAATTTTACACATGTATGTTTATAGAAAGGCAAATGTGTATGTTTGGATTGACATTTTTGGCTTTACAAATAACACTGAACACCAAAAGCGTACAAAAGTCCCACTTAATCTGATTTTTTGAGTAATTGAAATGTAAACAGTAATTTACTAAGTAAAAGTCTCTGGATAACCTCTGAAAATATGCTTCTATGAACATGAAAGTTTACAAAAGCAGCAATAGAAATTATTCTGCACTGTCATTTCCATTGTTAGTGCACAGATTAATAAAGAGTCTGTAGTCACGATCAAATGTTTGCTGTGATATGGAATAATTCTTGGATCTTTTGGTCTTTTTCCACTTTTATGCACGTGAAATTTTCTGGATGTTGTTTAATTACAACTTTAATTCAATTCTAACTTTACTTCAATTCTAACATAATCCATATGCCAAACCATTCATTTATTTAAAGTATAGGACAGTGGGCAGGAGGTAAACCCTAGTGGTACAACATTGCCTTGCCTATGTGAGACCTGTGGTTCCACCTTACAATAATAACTAAATAAAAATAAAAACATAAACTATTATTTTATGATCTCATTATATGGACAGTTATGTAACTTTCAACAAAATTGTAGAAATGTCTCCATTTTCCCAAGCAGAAGCCCCTTCAGCATTCTCTGCAGCCGCCACAAACCTTGCCCAGCAGTATCAGCCACTAATAATGATGTCTACATCTATGTGTCTGCTCTACATATTTTAAATACATGGAATCTTTCAATATGCTATGATTTGCTTCTGTCACCTAACAAAGTTTTCATTCATCCACATCGTATCAGCACTTCATTTTTTAAAATTTTCAAATATTTCACTAGAGAGGTGCACCACATCGATAGGTTGATGGGTATTTAAATTCTTTACACTGTTTGTCCAATGTGAAGAGTGTGTCTGAATTTTTAAGCACACATTTTGATATGCAAATGTGTTTCCTTTTCTCTAGAGTGTATATATTCCAACATGCAAGGCTGTGATTTTTGAAAACAGAGAAACTCAATGTAACATGTTGTCTTAGATCCCATCTTCTTCATGTAATTTTCATTCTCTTACTATCTAAGGAAAATACAGGTTTTCAACTGAGAATACTACAGTTTGTTGCTCTAAATTTTCTAAGATGCGATTTCAACCAACAACTTTTGCTTTTTGTACCACCAATTACTTTAGCGTTTGAACTCACATAGGTGATGATTTACCTCCTCATTTTATTTAAAGAATATTTAAAAAGCCAGAAAATTAAGGAAGCTGTTAGTCAGCCTGATACTTTTCTATGAAATGAAGTGTTTGGCTATTTAAAATTCCAATATATGGTTAAAAGAACTGAGACAATAGCACTTATCATATGTGAATTCTTTGATGTCTTTGTATCTTAACTTCTAATCTACATCTTTCTTCTGCAGAGAGAACAACTGAAATGTTAGACATCACTATTCTGTTTCAATTCAGTCGATGTAAAAATCCCTGCTTGCCCTGTTAAATGTACTCAGGCAGATTTAACAAGCAAGCCCACAGGAAAATTTGTCTTTTACTAGAAATGCTCTGAAGATTGGGAAAAAAAAATATATATATATATACACACACATATGGGGATGTTTTCCTTTAATTTTCAGTTCTGCTGCTTAGAAGAATTTGCCTGTTTCAGATGAGGTAACTACACGTAACAACATTGAATCCCACTTTGGGAATTGCTATTAGGGAATCACGACACATGCAAGAGCTCTATGTCTTTGCTATAAAATATAAGCTTAGGCCAGAGATTTAGCTCAGTGTTTCCATCACCTGCCTAGCAAGCGCAAGGTCCCTGGTTCAATCCCAGTAACCACATACAATGATATGATACTGGGCATGTTGACCCATGCCCTCCAGCAATCAGTGTCACATCCCACAATGCTGGGCGTGGTGGTTCACACCTGTAATCGCAGCACTCGGGAGGCAGAGGCAGGAGGATTGCTGAGTTCAAGGCTTGCATGGGCTACATAGTGAGCTCAGGACCAACCTGAACTACAAAGCAAGACCCTGTCTCCAAAAAAAGAAAAAGAAAAGAAAAAGCTTGTATCTTTATTTCTTTAGTTATCAATTTATAGATCTCTGATTCATATGTTCACATTATGTGATTCATATTGGATTTTAAATATTTACTTAATAAACAAAGTAATATTGTTGAGAATGCCTTTTTGATGACCTCATAGGAAAAATTTTAAAGTGAAAATAGAAATGAGAGTTTTTCAAATGGCAAATTCTGTGATATGTAGTGTATTAAAAGCAGACAAATTTTTTTTTAAAAAAACACAAAAGGAATTGTGTCCTACCCAAATTTTAACTTCACCAAAGGTCAAACATTCTGATGCAGTAGGGAAGTCTTTTTTTTTTTTTTTTTTTTTTTTTTTTTTTTTTTTTTTTTTTTTTGGGACAGGGTCTCACTTTGTAGTTCAGGCTGGTCCTGAGTTCACTATGTAGCACAAGCAAGCCTCAAACTCAGCAATCCTCCTGCCTCTGCCTCCCGAGTGCTGGGATTACAGGTGCCCGGCACTGTGGTATGTGGTACTGATTGCTGTTGGGTGTGAGTCACCACACTCAGCATTGTATGTGGTTACTGGTAATTGAACTCAGGACCTTGTGCTTGCGAGGCAGGGGCCGGAACCACTGAGCTAAATCTCTGGCCCCCAGAAGGAAAGTCTTAATCAAAATTTCTTTATATGATTCCAAAGTGTCCAGAAGGACATTTTCAAGGTCATCTGAATGCACAGTAGCTGTTCTGTCACCATTTGCTTTAGTCAGCGGACTGAGATCTGAAAGGGCTCCGTAGCCCAGGAACAGTGCACCCGTCCGCCCAGAAACGCTGCTGCCTCCCGGTGTGTGAGTGTGGTGGGGGATCGATGCTAAACTTCACAGCCAGCCGGGATGCCCATGTGAGAAATCCCAGTATGTGGCAAAGCTGAGGCAGGAGGAGCCAAGTTCCAGCCCACCTAGGTAACCGAGGACGTCCGTGCAGCCCTGGCTCTGGCATGAAACTCAACGGAAAGGGCTGCGATGCAGCTCAGTGCAGAGGCTCCGAGGTGAGTCTCAGTATCACAACAAAAACATCAACAAGAAAACTGATAGTCCACGTGGGCGTGAAGACATGCTATTATTAAACTTTAGAAATACATTGTGATTCTTAAAAAAAAAAACTTTTTGCTAGTTCAATGTAACAATAGTTATGTAAAGTCACGAAGAATAAATTTTTCTCCTTTAGTGATAAGGCTGAGAGAACGTTCTCCTTAAGAAACTTAATGTTCATGGTGTTCTGTTTCCTTAACTGTATATGAAACTTCCAGCCATGAGGTGCACGGCGGAGTCTGTCCGCTCTGAGGCGCAGGGCTCTCCTTACAGGCAAAGGATCGCACAAAAGGAATAAGATGCAAGTCATATTGAAGTTTGGCTCTATCAGACAGACGTAATATGAGCTGTTTGTAATTAACCCGTGTGAAGTATTAAAGGAATAAAAGTAGACTGATTTGCTAGGATCCATGCAAGTGCAAAGGCTGGAACCAGCACGTCCAGGGATGCTTTGGTGCTTGGAGTCTAATCAGAGACACGCGGACATCAAGAGGCTCAAAAGACAGTGCCTCAGAAGTGACTTCTCTAAACAGTTTCTAGCAGCCCCCAGGGAGGACAAGTTCATCCTGTGAAAACAGGCTTTGGTTTCAGCTAACATGACCTCCACTGATATTTAAATTATTTCTCACATGTGGCACTGGCAGAAACACAGGCAATTTGAAACCCATGAGATCCACGGAACAATGTGTTTGCATTTGCCTCTTTCCCGAGCTTTTTGTTTTCAAGTGCACTTCACGATTCTGAATATCTAGTAACATGGATCAATGCAACTTGACTTTTTAAAACTTTTCTCTTATTTCGTGTATATAAAAAAGAGAAAAGGCATTGCTTTCATTTTTTTTTCAAATGACTAATGCACTGGCTTATGACACTGATAAGAAGAAGGTCACAAATTCAAAGCATCTGGTTCCAAATTTCAGTAAAGCCGCTAAATAGTTCATCTAAGGAGACATTATACTTCATAGTCCATACAGAATTCTAGGTGGCAAGAACATTTTTTTGTAACAATAAAGCATCTTTTCCTTCTGACAAAATTTTTTATATTCTTCTTGCTTTCTAGAAGATTCTTGAGTAAAAGGAACTTTGCATTTATGAAAATTTGCACAAGGACGACTTATGTGCTTGACCTAGCATAGCATGGAGAGACATTTCTTTTCAAACTATACGTCTCTAGATAATTTATTCAGTGGCTTTAAATTTTATTTTCATCCTTGGTTAAAAAAGAGAACTAATGTGCATTTAGATTTATTTGAAGATTAAATCACATTCCCTCTATATATTTATACTCTCTCTCTCTCTCTCTCTCTCTCTCTCTCTCTCTCTCTCTCTATATATATATATATATATATATATGAGGTTAATCATAAATAATGCTAAGTTTGATACTGTTTTGTGGAACAAATAGAGGCAGCAGTCTGTCCCAGTATCTGGACGTACCCGTACCTACAGCTCTGAACCACTGCTTACAGAAGTGCTACCTTGAAGAATAGTAGATATGAAAGATGAATTTTAAAAAACAGTCATTTCACAAAGTAATTCTGACATATTATCTCATGTAAAATATACAGAATGCTTCAATATAGTTACTGCTTTCATTTGCATATTTAATTTTCCTTTGGAAATGTCATGGGCTCAGTTCATTAATGAATACCATGATATAAAAGTTTTCCACTTTCCTTCCTTTCTTTGATGCCCTTATCACCTACTCCAAGGACAATACAAGAAAAGAGTAGTTAATTTGCTCATTAAAAGAGAATGTGGGTTAAAATGATAACTAATTTAAGTCATTTGAGAAAATATCGCAGCTTAGTATGCATAGCATCTTAGCACATCAAGACAAAGCTGTTAAAATTATTATAAAAAATTCACTTGTGCAACAAATCTTTAGACACTTTCATTGCATTAACCTCTAGGTAATTATATAATCTAGAAAGTTGGAGCACATAAAGTTATGAGTATTAAATCTATAAAATTCACTCATATATATCATACATCTACCTAGTTGATTAAGAGAGGGCCATATATCGCATCTAGCATGTGGCTAGATATTAAAGGTCTTCGTGGGTGGAAGTAGCAGGCTATGCCTCTAACAGCAAGAGGATAGATAACAGAAAAAGCATCTTTTTGAGACTGGAGGTTTAATCCTTATAGTGGGGAGAAAATAATATATATTATAAATATTATAATTGTTGACGAGATCACTATTGCTCTCCCTACTCTTCTGTGAGTGTAAAACTATACAGAGTTTGGTGTAATAAGAATCTAAATATAATCTAAACATTTCTGAGTACAGGGTGAAGACATGATACTGCCCTGATTGCTTTCAGCACAGCATGTCCGAGAGGAAGACGCAGGAGAAGGAGATGGACAGGAAGGAGAGGACGAATGTCAACCACAAAGCGGGGCCATTGAAAGGCTCTGTTTCACTGCGTTTCTATAACTGACCCTGAGTTCACCAGCTCATGTAATGTTAAGTCTTATAAACTTGCTCTTTTAGTTTATCTAGATCCTTAAAAAAAAGTCTGAATTATGAACAAATCAAGTGTTATAAAAAAGTCTCTCTGGATACCAAAAGTGGATTTTTGATTAAATCCAAGAGATTTAGAGTGATGTATTTTTCAATATTTAATCTGTTGGATATTTTTTTTCTTTTATTTATAGTAAGTAACCTTACCTAAAACCCTTAGGATTCAAATAAGTACTTCTTTACAAATTCCAAAGTTTTACATATCTGCTGCCCCTTGTGTCATAAATTCATTTTTCTTCCTTTTTAGAAGTAGCTGTGATGGTGTATCTAACCGTCCCCTCAAAGGCAGGGGTGTGGGGAGGCGATGGGCCACAGCGTGGAGCTCCTCGGTTCTACGGGGTTTACTGTGAAACAGGATGATGGGCGGTTGAGGTGGGTGAGGAGGCAGGCCCTGGGGCGCGGCCCGGAAGTGTTAGTCTCTGCTTCCTGCCTGCCAGGCCCGTCGCTAATCTCCTCTTCCAGGCCCCTCCACCATTTATTAAAACCTCTCTACCACCTGGGGGCCAAAGTAAGCCTTGAGCAGCGTGAGTTCAAGGGAACATACCTGTGTTCTGAAACACGCTCAGAAACACACAACTTTCAGAAAATGTAAGACACTTCCGGAGCCAGTCAAGAGACCTGAGTACCCTGAATATGGCTGAGTAGACCTTTCCTTATTCCTCTTATGACTCTGGCTAGAAAAGCCCTTTAATTTTCACATTGGCTTCATTACTTTTCTCACTACTGAGACAAAATGCCCAACACCCAAAGTTAAAGGAGGAAAAGTTTATTCTATCTCACAGTTTTTCTACATAGATTTTTTACGAAAAAATTATGATATAAACCAAGTGATTCAAATACATTCACCTCAGAGAGACAATGTTTTTCCTTATTGTATATTCATTATGAAGTGTGTCCTTTTTTGACTAATAACCCCAGTGTGAACTTTCCCATATGAATTTACAAGCATAACATTGACGTATTTTATCTGTATATATACATTTATGTGTTTGTAGCTATATATGTTGGTACATTTAAAAAACATTAGATTAAAAATGAACTACTAGCTGGGTGTGGTGGCTCACGCCTGTAATCCCAGCACTCGGGAGGCAGAGGCAGGAGGATTGCTGAGTTCGAGGCTTGCCTGTGCTACATAGTGAGCTCAGAGCCAGCCTGAACTACAAAGTGAGGCCCTGTCTCAAAAAAAAAAAAAAAAGAACTACTAAATCAATATTCTGATGAAATAATGGATAAAAATAAATAAGAAATTAATAAAAACAGATAAGTATAATATTGATTTGTTATTCCAACACTGAAGTAAGTGTGGGAATAATGGTTACTTTGAAAGCTAATTTAACTGTAAGTAGAACTTAGATGCCAGTCAGCATTCTTTTTCAGTTAGACTCATTTACTAAATCATGAGGCATTAATATTTAAAAACTAAGGCTAAGAGTCACGATCTACACACTTCCGAGAGGTGGCAAGGTGAGAGCAGCTGGAACTCTGCAGGTTTTGCTTGGAGGCCATTTTTCTGTGTTATGTGATTCCAAGCAGCATGGGTTGCTCTTGTGGAGACAGGAAGGAAAAGAGGACGAGGAGAATATAGAGCCTCAAACGCTGTTTCTTTTTAGGCTATTTTTTCTAATTTATGATAGTTAAAAAATTGGATGTTATCCCAGTTGAACTTCAGTCTCCACACACATATGCAAAATTTAGCTTGAGCTCGGCATAGGCTGCACATATGTAACAAGCTCTGCTGCCTTCTATTCAAAATGTTGAATCCTTCATAATACTATGAATTAGTCTAAATTGAATATGATATGAAAATTTATTCTCATTAGTATTTGAGCAAATTTGTTTAACACCTAGTAAAGGTCAAGACTATCATTTTTTAAATGACACAAAAGATTTTTTCAGTGAACATCCTGGAACTTTCTAGAACAAGGAGCCACATTGCATTTAGCTCACTATGTTCCCCAGGAAAGCCTCAAACTCAGCAATCCTCTTGCCTCTGCCTCTTGAATGCTGGGATGACAGGAGTGAGGTACCACAACTGGCAATAATCAGCAATTTTAATGAACAGATGGTTTTAGGCATATGAGGAGACACATTGACATATACTGCCTAAGGCTGTGGAAGTAGTCATGGTATAATTATGACCTTCAAATATGGTGAATAATTGCATTCGAATCATGACTTTAACACTTATTTGCTCTATGGCTTAGAGAATTTAATGTTTTGATTCACTAGAATGGAAATGGTCAGAATGCCCTTCTAACTGACTTACATGACCTTACACTGTTGGAATCATAATGGACACTGAAATCCTTCTGAGAATGGGTGCTAATTGGTCCATACAAATTTTCACATGTGACTAAAATTGATGAAATCCAAAAGTCACACATCTGTCTACTTTTCAGATGGAAAAATTCATATTTGATAAGCCTTCCCTCTTCTTATTTGTAATATACAGGGGTTAAATCAAAGGATTTCCTGAGACAGTTTCTTAACATTGTACTATATTCTATACCTATGACCTGTGAAACTCCCAATTTAAATGAGAGTAAGATTCTGTAGCAGGATAAATTACCCAAATGTTAGCTAAGAAAACCTGTGGCATTTGGCCTTTAATTCTACATGACCATTAGAACTCATTAGAAGGTTTAAAAAGTAATAATACACCAAAAAAATAAACCCAGAATTTTGGGGGAGCAGAACACTCATACTGATGGTTTTTTAGAGTTGCATGATGGTTCTGATTATATACAGGGATGCAAAACAACAAATTAAATTAAAAAAAAAAACCATAAGGACAGCAGCTAAAAGCAAGAGGGAAGTGAAAGAGAATCTCATTCCGTCTCCCAACCAAGAATTCTCTAATACAGTTTTACCTCATAGATAGGCTCGGCCCAACTCTGTTCTCTAATGTCCACCTGTCATACCTCATGACAGCATGTAACACCTTCAAATTCAATTTGTTCCCTATCAAACTTGTTTTGTGTCATTAATATGTATATACTTTACCATGATATCCATATATCCATTGGGAAAAATCTCTGTTCCCCATTTTCCCAAATTAAAATTATAGTGTGAACTTTAAAACTTATTGTTTTGTCATAATTTCACAAAAGCTTCATGGGCAGGGCCTGGCTACTGGGTTTAAAGTAAGGTCATATTCAAATTACTCATTCTAAATTGAAACTATTAAAATCAAGACTATATCTCATCTGGGGCTGGAGATTTAGCTCAGTGGTTCCGGCGCCTGCCTAGCAAGCACAGGTCCTTGGTTTGATCCCGAGTAACCACATACAATAAGACCAGGCATGGTGACTCACACACATCACCAATCAGTACCAAATACCACAGTGCTGGGCGTGGTGGCTCACGCCTGTAATCCCAGCACTCGGGAGGCAGAGGCAGGAGGATTGCTGAGTTCGAGGCTTGCCTAGGCTACATAGTGAGCTCAGGTCCAGCCTGAACTACAATGTGAGACCCTGTCTCAAAAAAAAAATACTGTTTCATCTAACAGTCTGAGTATCATGGCTCAGCAGTATAGTACATGGTAGAGTACTACTCACGCACCTTCACAGCTTTGTGGCTACTTAGGAGCTATGAATGACTGTATTAATCAGCATTTGGAGACATTATTCTCTTATCCTTATCTAAAGAAAGAATTCAAATTTGAAGTACAGTTCCTATTGACTGTATATTGTTCCCAGGACATTGTGAGATTAAACAACTCAAATAAACCAGGGACCATGTAGACATAACTATTCTATCAATTTGTATTTCACATTTAAAGTCATATATATATTGAACATTCCTCTGATCTCTTTCAAACTAGCTCACACGTTCTGATTCTCTAGCTTATTGTAAAGATGGTTTAATTTTAAGTTTACTATATCTTTTTATCATATGTTTCTTAATCATTGGATTATAAAATGTATGAAGGCAAGGGTGATATCATCCACAGAAATACCATGATGTTTGCTAAAATCCTATAATCCCTTAATAAATATTTGTTGAAAAAAATCTAGTAAAGTGATTTTTAATGCTATGATTTAGCTAATGGTACATTTGAGTATCTTTTCATGCATCTTGAAGTGGTGCAAATTTTCACTCGCATTAGTTTCACCATGGTGAATTCATCCCATGAACTCAAAGGGTAATCATCAACTGAAGCCAGACACTAGATCTTGATCTACATAAGTGATATTTGAATTGTAGCTTTGATGTCAAAATATACAGTGAATCATTGAGAGCTGTCATATAGGATAACAGCATTCATTTGATCAAACTAATATCTTCAGGATTGTATATATTATGAATCAAATCCTTCCAATCTTTTGCATGTCAGTGTAGATCTTTTGCTGTAGCCTTTAAACATAAGTTGTCTTCCATCCTGAAAGTGGATAGAGAAAGTCTGACCAGACCCCAAACCCTCTTGATGTTGTACCATGACTGTTCTCTATATGCTACACAAATTTATGATACAAGAAATTCAGATTCTGATTATTTTTAAGTTATATTTCATAAATTTCCTTCTTTTTATCAATACAATTTTGCAGCACACAATGTTACCTTCACTGTAGGAATCGGTGCATGTATTTCACACATCTCTATTCTTTTTCCCTCCTTCCACCTTATTTTTAATGTTCCAGGATCAGATTCATTTATTTATAAGACCTTATAGTTATACCATATATGCAGATTGACAACCACACTAATAGGCCAAACACATATGAAACGTATGACTATATGACAAAGTACCCTTTTAGATACACTGTCCACACTGAAGTACAAGAACTTTTCCTCTATTTCTTTCCTTATTATGTTTTATACTTTGTTCTTTATTAAATATGCAAAACTAACCAAGAGGATAGTTAGAACAATTATAACATTATCAAATATTTAGGATTCTGATAGAGGGAAATAGGATAATCTTAGTGAACTAAAAGTGTGTTTTTATATGCAAAGGTCAAAGATATCATCTAAACTTGATAAGCTAAAAGCAACAGTGGTACAGGCTTATTATTTGGGAGTTCGGGCTGCTCCCGTGCTCTGAGCACATGCTCTGCTATGTGTATGTACCATTCCCTACACAGTACATACGTATATGTAGACTGTGGAGAAGCACATATATTGAAAATCTGTATCAATAGCTATCTAGGGACATCAATGTGAAAGAGAAGGTTGTGTAAGGCCCCACTCAGTCTCAGTCCACCAATCTGTTAGCGATGCCAGGGAGCCCGTCACCCACACAGCACGGTGCTTCCTTGGGTGAGGCCCTCGCCGTCCCACCTTCGGGCTGAAGGGCAGCACCACCTCAGCACCTGGAGTTGTGCAGAGATACAAATAGACAATTGGGCGGACACAGGCCGGGCCCTCCGGACTGCGGAGGAAGACAAGCACCCCGAGAGCTGACACCCACTGACCCCTTGCAGATGGGAGATGTCCCGCCACACGTCCTATCCCTGCGTCCAGACTCGGGACGCTTTCTGGGTACGTGACTGAACCCAGAGGACAGGGGCAGCGTGCGGAGAATCACCGCGCTGATGTCACCGCCGCTTCTGCCTGGGCCCAAGTCTGCGTGTCACCCTCGCCCGTCTTTGAGGTTTTCCTCTGAATTTACTAGCAATTGTCCTCAGGTCAACGGCCTCCTTTGGGCGCCAAGCTCCGTCTCCTCCTCACTTCTGTATTACTGTCCGATGCCCTGCGAGCTGCCCCTCAGCCACAGTGAGCAGCAGGGCGTGTCTCCAGAGAGGAGCGTTCGCCCCCTTGAGCGGCATTCCGCTCTGCCCGGCTGGGGCTGACGTCTCTTCCGCATAGACTGTGCATGTTACACTTTGAGAACTCTGAATGATCCGTGAAGCCTCTAACTCGACACTGACTGGAGCAATTCTAGAGTCTTAGGGCTGAAACACAATAAGAGTCAATTTAAACATTTCAGATTCACCCCGTTTTTCACATTTTGACACCACACTTCTGCTGAAAAATTTGGAAAGACAAACTGACCTGAAAAATACTTGCTACGAGAAAGGAAAGAAGCAATGATAAATGTTTCCTAAATCATCTTAAGAAAGGAAAAATTAAAAAAAATACTAAAGTGAAAACTGCCAACTCCACTTGGGAAAACAAGAAAGAAATAGTATTTTCTAGTGAAAGCTATCTTGGAGGAAACTTTTCGTTTTGGTTGTTGGTTGTATCTAATACTCCATTACTTCTTGTCTCCGAGAACACAGAATTAAAATTCACTTCCACTTGAACGGGAAGATGGAAGAAGTGTACAGTTGGTGAATGTAAATGTCCATTACAAATGACACGTGAGACCTGCAGACACATCACTTTATAGCACGGGGAAGGGCAGTCACAGAGATTGTATGAGACAAGATTTCCTCTTGGTAATGGTGGAATCAGGGGAAACTGAGGACAAGGGTTTGTACGTTAAGAGTATCTTTGGGATGAAAGCTAAATTGTTTTCTCCTTTGCCAAACCAACTCTGAAGTAATGGTCTGGTAGAATTGAAAAAGTGAACATAGTTTACAACTGAAAAAGTAAACATAGTTTAACATTTCTGGATTATAAAAATTATATACAGTAAGCAAGAGAGGGATTTAATTTCACTGTCCTCACTACTTAGAACGTGGCCCACAGGAGAAAGGTCCGCCAAGTGCCGAGTTAGCGCGCAGCCGCCAGAGCGCTGACAGATCGCTCACTTCTGACCCTGAAGCCAAACAGAACCACTCGGGCGGTTCCTGCGCTTTCTCGCTTCATTTCTTTGGAAAAACACAACTCAGATTCAAGAGGGCGGAGCGTGTTTCCAGAAAGGCATCAATTTAAAGTCTAAGTCGTCCCGAGTCCAATCCCCAGACATGACGTAGGTTCATTTCAAGTTCCAGCGGATTTCTTAACCACTCTCTCCTCAATTATTTATTAACTTCTTTATGATGTATCCTTTATTTTTTATTAACAGACACTCTGTGACTTCTCTCAAGTTCAAACAAGTGATGCATCAGCATTTTATTTTCATTATTTATGTTTCTGTTCGGCGCGCATCTCTGAGTGTGAACGCCTTCAGGTCGGAGTGGTCCAGGCTGCGCAAGGAGGGCGACCTGGCCCTGCGGGCGGGACGGGAAACCCCAGAGGTGGGAGGAGCCGCAGACACTGTCAGCTCACCGAGGGCCACGGGCCCAGAACTTTACTTGTCTTTTGAAATGCAAATATAAAAGTAAATACAAATGGTTTAAAATGTCACGTCCAAGCGATCTGATTGGGCTGCTCTTTCCCTCCCCTAGCGCTACTCTCCTTAGGGGGGAAAAAAAAACAAAAAGGAAGAAAAAGAGGAAATAGCTTTTAATATAAAAGATTCTTTTATTTGTCACAACACTTAGTTATATTATTTTAAATATGCAACTGCACAGATAAAATCCTGCAGTGAGATTTGGAGCTAACCATTTAGTCAATATGCATTTTAAAGTACTTATTAGATGCTCTATGCTCAATGTAAATACATTCAAAAGAGGTTAAAATACTCCAATGGAAATTAAAATAGGTGTAAAAGAAATTGCATTGAGAACAGAATTCAATGGCTGGGAAATGAGGGATAGAAAAAATAACAAAGGAGTTCAGACAAAAAGAATTTAATTTTAATATATGTGGAAGCATCGGAAAGAGTTAGGGTAAGGATTATTTTAAATATTCAAGTATCTGTTTGGTTTACTGAAGTTGAGAAGCTGGCATTTCAATCAATTTGGTTTATCCTGAAAATTGTTCACATAGGTAAATCACAAAACAAGACAATTTCCAGTACAGTTACTTTTTCTAGTAGGATGAACACAGTACACAGCCGAGCCTCCCACATTCCTCTTGCTAAGGGCACTTCCCCCAAAGCCGTGAAAAGGACAAGAGTGACAGTGACCATCAGGTGACCTTCTCAGCAAATCACACAAACATCCAGAAACTGGTAACATATCCCACTGAGGCAACAGAGGCCAAGCTTTGTGCCCTCGCCTTGCCAATGACATTTCCACCGGGCATCCTTAGCGCGCCTCGGTGGTCAGTTTTTCCAGAACTGTTGACGGAGGTGATCTTAACCTGGCTGTTTGGTTCGTTTTCATACCGCAGTGAAACCGCGGTTTTGAAGGCGGCATCTATGCAGGCGCAACCATCAATCAAGCAGCAGCCGAAGAATGAGACTATCAGCCATTGACTATGGGAACTTCAGCACCCCAGGGGCAGTGCGCTTTGTAAAGAGCTTTCGCTGTGGCCCCTGCATTTAGGAGACGGCCTTCAATAACACATAGCCTAAGAGGGGAAGGGAGCAAAAGGCCAGGTAGATTACTGGCCCTGACATGGGATGGATATTTTTAATACTCTAGGGCACTTTTTCCTCATTCTTTGAAAAAGGAAGCCCATTCACATTTGCAAAAGATCTACTTCCCTATTTCCCACTGTCGACCTTTTATTTTTTCCTTTTTGATTTATTTGGACTTTGGGTTTGACATATGAGAAAAACTAGAAGATATTTAAGCTTGTGTGTCTGATTTACTTCACTTAACATTATGGATTCAAAGTTCATCTATTTTCTTAGAAATTGAGAGGAGAAGGAAGGAGGAGAAAGGAAAGTAGAAAAAAAAATTAAGATGTGACATATACATAAACCAACTCTATAATGAACAGATTCATTATGTCCCCAAAATATGTACCATGGTAATCAAAAAGGGAAGAAAAATAAAAAAAATAAAAGAGGCTATTAAGTACAAAGAGCTCTGAAAAATAAATAGCCCATAGGAAGATGTTTTTTCTTCCTGAAAATACTCAAATTGTGTTTACAATATCTGCTATTTATTCTGTTTTCAGTTAATAAAAGAAAAGAAAACAATTCTGCAGATGGTAGAAGAGTCAGTACTCTTAGGAAGAAACCAGTGTTAATTCCTGATGAATGATACACTATCTCAGTAAAGGAAACAGAATGTATATGTAAAACCCTACAGAGAGTTTGTACAGTATGTGAACTAAATGGGGTTAATTTAAAAATACAAAGCTGATGCTACAGAAAAAGAGAGAAACGTTGGTTTAATTGAGGCAGACAGCATCTAACCATCTGTCCTTCCATTTTTCTAACAAATGCAACAGTTCAGAGAATTGTTCTTCCTTCCCCTTGTCAGGGGATTTTAATAGTGAGCACACAGTGAGACCCTTGAAATGTGAAGGAAATCCTGGCAGAGAGCCTCCCGGAAGGGCCTCCGTGCCGAGGGGGTACAGACAGCTGGGGCCATCCTGTCGCACAGGACCACTCAGGAGGCTTCTCAGAATGGGCAGTCATTCCACGGTCCCCAGAGGCAGCAGTTAAAGACAGAGTCAACTCCCCACAGAGAACAAAATGAAACAATTCTATGGCACATTATCATTCTCACACTTTCAGATTCTCAGACCAGAGGAAACTTATTTGATATTTACACATGTGTATCCTATTTATTTTACTTGAGAATTGCCTTGATGTGCATCAATTTAGCTTTAAATGTCTCAAGTTAATCATTCTTTATGGCTGAGTAATATTCCCTTTTATATTGAAAAAAACCCCTACATTTTCAATATCCAGTCACCAGTTACAGGGCATTTAGGTTATTTCTATGACCAAGCTATTACAAACTGAGCTGCTATAAACATGAGTATGCATATATTGCTGTGGTATGATTCTTTTAATTCTTTTGTGAATATACTCAGCAGGGAAATAACAATGTCAATTGGTATCTCTAATCTTAGCTTTTTGAGGAAACTCCACACTGATTTCTGCAGTGATTACATCAGTCTACACGCTCACCAACAGTAGAGAAGGGTTCCTCTCTCCTCGCAGCCTCATCAGCATTTGTTATTGGTTGTTCTTGATAGCAGCCATTTTTTCTGGAGTGAGGTGGAATCTCATCATTTTCCTTATTTTTATCTCTCAAATAACTAGTGATGTTGATCACCTTTTTTATAATTTTATTTGCTGTTTCTACCTCTTCACCGAAAAAATGTTTGTTCATTTCAGATGCCCATTTTTGGATTGGGTCTTTAAATTTGGGTGGTCTCATTTCTTAAGTTCTCTGTATAGGCTAGATAGTAGGTCTCTCTCTGAAAAATAGCTTGTTAATAATGTTCCTAGATTTTGGGTTGGCTTTTCACTCTTGGGTGGTTTGTCTTGCTGTGTAGATAATTTTTTTTTTCAGTACTGGGGATCAAACTCGGGCCCTTACGTATCCAAAGTTGGTGCGATACCACTTGAACTAAATCCCCAGCCCTGTGCAGATAATTTTTAATAGGAATAAATCCCAGTTGTTGATTCTTTGTGCAAATTCATGAGCAACTGATGTTTTCTTCATGATTTCCTATGCTAATGTCTTCAAGAGTTTCAGCTAGCCTTTCTTCCAGCAGGCTTGGAGTTTCTGTTTTAATATTTAGATCTTTTCTCTATTTTGGTTTTAGTTTAATACATGATGAGATTTGTGTGTAGTTTTAATCTTTGGCAAGTTGAGACCCAATTTTTATAGCACCATTTATTAAAAGGTTGTCTTTCCTCCAGTGAGGGTATCTGCCTCCTTTGTGAAATACGAGGTGGCATACTATTTCTAGAGTTATTTCTGTGTTTTTTTAATCTGTTCCATTGATCAAGTCTGTTTCTTTCCCAGTACCATGCTGTTTAGTAGAATTTCAATTTGGGGATTATGATACCTCCCTCCTTCTTTGTTGCTTAGAAATGTTTCTGCTATTCTAGGTTTCTTCTGATTACAGATGAATTTTGGGGTCATTTTCTCTAATTCTGTGAAATATGCTGTTGGAATTTCATCAGGATTACATTGAGTCTCTATAGAAGTTTTGAGAGAATGACCATTTCAGTATAATGACTCTTCCCACACAGGAACAGGGGATGCCTTTCCATTTTCTGATATCCTCTCCAATGCATTTTTTTTTTTAGAATGCTGCATTTCAGAGCAGAGATCATTTACGTCTTTCAGTACATTGGTTCCTAGGTGCCACAGGTACCATATTTTAGTTTCACATAACGTGTTGCAAAACATATTCTGGTGATGTATTCAATCTGCCCCATGAACTCCCCTGTCAAGTCAGGGGAGAACAACTGTGCACAAGTTGGTAGATAAAATGGCTCCATTCAAAGCCAAACTGGAACTATAGGAGTGATAAGAAACATTTTTTTTTTTTAACTTTAGCAAAGATTTTGAAAGAGACTGAGTAAGAGTGTTTTTTTTTACCCAGGTGATGCATTATTATCCATAAAAGAATCTGAATGTTATTTCCCAATGACTAAAGGCTTGAACTGGTAGGAATCAACCCATTTGTGAACAAGCCATGTGAACTGGTTTTATTCATGCCAGAAGAAGGTCAGCTTCTTGAAACTACAAATGAAGATGGGCTGAGAACCACATGTGAGCTAAAGCCAAGTCTCCACACATTCTGCATTAAAGTCAAGATGGATTATCCTGACAAAGTCACAATAGTACTAAAAAGCCCTATTCCACTTCCAGCATTTTACTTCTGTGAAAGAATTCTGAGTCAACAGCAACTGAAACGAGAGCATGAAGTAAGCTTGATATAAGCAACACATTTCTGCTATCACCATCTCATCACCCCAGGGGGACTGTCTAGCTGCAGGAAAACAAGCTCAAGCATCTCTGTGACCCTGCACTATTGTGAGTTGTATATTTGTTTCATTATATATGCAACGGAATAACAAGAGAAATGAAGTGTACAATGAATATAATGTGTTTGAATTATCCTGATACCATCTCACCTCTATCCCATGTCTGTGGAAGAAACTGTGTTCCAGGAAACCTCTCCCTGGCACATGACAGGAAGGGGATGCTGTTTAAATCCACATTTTAAAAGAGTAATGAATTTTCAGCTGTAACTTGGGACCTTCTGCAGCCTGCACTGAGCAGGACTGGTGTCTAGGGACCTACGAGCTCTGTCAGTACTGCCGCAACATATATAAATATTTCACCCAAATTTTCTATCTCATAGCAAGTCGCCCACTCTCATTTGTATACTGAGTGCTTCAGCAAACCCTGCGTCAAGAACCTTTCCCCCAATTTCCCATCTTTTCAAGAAAAACCAATGGAGATAAAGTCAAGCTAAACCTCAAGTGAATAGATAATACTGAGTGGTTACAAGTCCAAAGAGATGTTCATCATTTGAAAATATAGGGAAAGAAACCCTGTATTAAGATAAAATTAAGATAAAATGCATCTCATTTGAAAAAGGGAAAAAAGAAGATAGGGGAGAAAAGTCATATTTTCAAGTGGTTAAAACTAAAGTTTACATCCATTAAAAATGACTTTGTGCATGTTTTTCCTATTTTGGAGAGTGACAGTAAGTCATAACAGAAATATTTTATTTCCTGGAAAACATTTTCATTTTTAACTGAGAAGCTGTTGAACTTTTAGAAAAGGTTTTGAATTTATTTCATACATACTTTTAGTGGATATTTTGCTACTTTACTTTAAAGTTGAATATTAGTAACAAGAAAATGTCACTTAATATAAACCTCTCTTTTAGATAAATTGACAAATAGGCTCTGACTCTTTAAAGGGAAATCTGAAGACACAAGGTCTATGCAGTAAGATAGATTAAAGGTAATTGTGACCTTTAGATTTCAACCTGATGGCATTTTTGCCTCATTCAACCATGTCGAGTATGTGAACTTTAAGGTAGATCAAGTGCATATGTACGAATGCTGTGTGATACAAGAAAATGGGCAAAGCTTTGGGGCATTATGAAGGAAATAGACTGTTGCCACTGGAGAAGAGGAAAAGTTTGCTTAAATCTTTGTGTTAAACCAAACCCAAGACCAACCCAGTATCGACTTTCTGCGAAGATACGCTCTCTTATGTTCTCTGCATAAAAAGAAAATCTTCATGTTTTTATACCATGCCATTACTACAAACTGTACACTAGGATTTTTACCTTCCTCTCATCCTGAAGAATTCCTAGTCTCCCAGTACGAAACCAAGTCCCCACTTATATCCATTCTGATCACTTGGTTTTATTGTCTGACATTATATAAATGTTTTACCTGTACTAATGAATTATCATTAGTTCACCCTGTGTGGTGCAAAGCATTCTCATATTTTTGTTAAAGAGTCAGTTTGTCTGCATGATTTTCTATTTCCTGGAGATGGACCCGCACTATACTCAGACACTAGCATGCTACTCACACGGCAAAAAGACAGAGTTCAAGCATAGGGCTCTCGAGGCTGACGTCCCCGGCCTCACCCCTCCCACGTGGGTCTTATCCAGACACAGCGAGTTTCAAGAGGAGAACGTCCTCTGGCTGCGGTAGAAAAACATAGTAGAGGAAGTGGAAGAAAAGCAAAGTGTGAGCGGGGCCTATGCTCTGGCACTGTTCTGGAGACTGAGACACGGGTTAGCAGGAGTTCCGGTGACCCTGACGGCTGCCCGGGTCCCTCACACTGAGTTATGGGCTAGGGAGACGTCAGCCCTCTACACCAGAGGAACTGAGTTTTGCCAGCAATCTGATGAGACGGGCAGAGGTGCGTCCTCCCTTTCGGAGAACAGCCCAGACAGGAAAGCGCTTTGACTTTAAGGCAACAGAATCTATGAAAAGAAGATTCAAAGGAGACAAAACAGTGAAAGTAAACTTGACATCTGATCTACTGATATTGTTTTCAGGGAGTATGTCGTGATATTTTCGTGATCATTTGTATAACAGCATAGTTTTAAAAGTGCAAATCAATGCAACAGTTTTCACTTCTTTATCATGAGATTATTTTTTTTAAACTCATAGCCTTGGTCTTTTACAGAACCTTTCACAATATAGATGATCAATAAAGTTTATTGATTGTAGGCAATATTCTTTCATCTTATATCTTTGAATCTTTTAAGTTTATTTATTTATAATTTCTTTTCATGAATGATATAAGGTGATTTACGATTAAAGCAATGTAAGGCAAGATCCAAAGACTTACTAAAATGATATTAAAAATAGCCTATCCCTTACTTAGTGTAATAGCAAGTTAAAAATGTTTGAACACAAATTTAATTCTAGCTGTTAGGAAAATAAAAATAGGAAAAAGAAAGGAAACAGGAGGGCAGGAAAAGGGAAGGAGGAAGGAAGAATAATTTCTTACATAGGTCTCTTCATCCAGAAGCATGCGACTACACAATTCATCAAGAAAACACACAATTTTATGTAAGAATAAATTGAACATCGAAATGAAAATTACCTTCTGGAATATATTGCTATTTCCTTTATTAGCTCTCAAACACTGTCTAAGTTTCTTTCTTTTTTTTTTTTTGCTTTTTTTGAGACAGGGTCTCGCTTTGTAGTTCAGGCTGGCCCTGAGCTCACTATGATGCCCAGGCAAGCCGCCGTGAACTCAGCAATCCTTCTGTGTCTGCCTCCCGAGCGCCGGGATGACAGGTGTGAGCCACCACGTCCGGCATTTAAGGTTCTTTTTAATAAGAATATCTAAGTGCATAGGAAAGGAGTCAGATTGCTATAGTTTGGGTTTGTGATGCTTAGATTACCAAATTAATAGGAAATGTACACTTAGGGAACCTATCAGTGTGTTAACACGCTGAGGCCACTACACTCCAGGACGACTCTCTCCGCAGAGAGAACCATCTGCTAGTTCGGACCTGAGACAGACTGTCCATTAGCAAGGGAGCAGTCTGCACCAAGGTGAGCTTCAGAGATGAGGATGGTTAAAGTTTGGAGATGGCCCACCTCTTTCAGCAGTAGGTGCTTTTTAAAATATATATTGAAAAATAAATATTGAAATATATATATATGTGTGTGTATATATATATATATATATATATATATATATATATACTGCTTATGATATACACTCCAAGCTAAATTCATATAGAAATAAATGATCACTTGGTCTGCCATTCAGGTATTTCATGTGATTAGTGTAACTAATTTTGGGGTGTAACAGTCAAAGCCAAGAATTTCAGCTCCAGTTCTTTCATTAAAGCCACTGGGAAGTGAAATAGGAATGTTGGCATAATAAATATCTGCTTCAGTGTTGACTGGTGGTGATGTAGGCTCCATTCCAAAGACTTGGATGCATTTCAGACAGGAAGCTAGGGCATTTACAAGAACAGTTAATACTGGGACACTCACTACTATAGCTGCTTTTTCCTATGTCACAGTTCCAAGGCGAACAGAGAGAAGATGGGAGATTACACTGGCCAGGTCGCAAGATGAACACGTCCTGATTTTCACAAAGAAAGGAATCAGTACGTGTCACAAACATTCACTAACATAAAGGAATATATACACAGATTGATGCAATGATTAATCCAGAATATCAGCCAGAGAAGAGAGTTCCCAAAAATATCAAAATACTTTCAAAACACAGAAAATGAGTCTTAGGATGTTCTTTAACTGAGAAGATCTTTCCACTGAAGAGAAGATAACAAAGTGATAAAAACACTACTCACCACTATTAAATCAAAGAGAGATCTTTTTTCTTCACTACTTTTACTAGAATTTTATTCTAGCATAGACAGTCACTACTTGTGAGCAAAAATGAAAATCAGCTGCCTCTCCTGAAAACCTAAACAGACGAAGTTCTCACAAGCTCTAATAGCAATGTATTGTCATACATCATTACTCAACATGGATATTTATTTGCCAGATAAGAACATGAATTACGATACCAGTATGATCACCACCAAGGCACGTATTTAATTTTCAATAACATTAATGGAATATGTTAGTGTAAAGTCCAAAAAGAACATTTACCTTTACTTTGTGAGGACGACACTGATTCATCTGTACTTTCACATCACTGGCATCACTTTGAGATGAACATTTGGTTTTTGCTATCGCACAACATGACTTGATGCTATAAGCAAAATCCAAGGGACATCAGTTTCCCACAAATGCAACGCCTCTTTGCAACCAAATTAAACAATGAATTTTTCAAAAAATCACAATAGTCTGAAGACACATAATGTCCAACAGGCCTAACACCTGGCTATTTTGTCACTGAAAGGGAGACTTGTTGCCTCCAGAGACATTTATGCTTAGTCTAGTGATATACACTTTTGCATATTAGAGCATGAAAAATAGAGACCAGAGCTCTCATGAAGTATGTATTTAATTATCTTCCTGTTTACTTCTTTGATTGGAAAGTACCAAGTGACCGTCAGAGCTCAATTTCTGCACTTGTGAGCCAAATATTATGTTGGAAGGTCATGAGTGGACTCAAAACCAGCATTATCTGTTTCCTTATTAATGGCAAATATTCAACAAATACTGGTCAATCAGTATGTATGTTAATCTTATTGACTTTCTGACTTATAAGGAATATTGGATAGTAATCTTGCAGTATCAGGTAGAGTTACAATCATCATGAGTATCTACTATAGGTAATTACTGGCAATCTATTAACTACTGCAAATTTTCTAAGCTGTGAACTAAAATTGTCAGGAATATGACATCTGTGTGCTCTGGACACCAGGATGGAGATGACAATGATCCTTTATACTAAAAGGTTACTAAGAGATTTACTTTGACTACCTCACAAAGTGGTTGTGGGGCTATGAAAAAAATAAATTAACATCTCTAATAAATCATAATTATCAGATGGAAAAACAAGGCCTCGAATAAGCAGCAATAGTGTGGGGTTGTGCTGAGGTCAAGGTGTTTGAAGGAAAGGCTGGTTTTCTAAGGTTGATTTCCTATCCTAAGTGCTCAACAGACCTCACAGGAGTGAGAATGTGCTTTCTCATAGGCAGGTCATCGAAGGCTATTGGGCAGGGCAGGAATCCCTCACAAACAGCTGGTTTTGATGGTGGTGGGTTGGTAGATTCAGAACTGAGAATGCTCTCAAGTACAAAGCACATTCTCCAATGGACATTTCTTGCATTTGCACAGTTGTGATTCATCTAGATCAGCACTGGGACATTTTCCCATTTTATTTATTAATATATCAAGTGCTTACTAATCTGATTTGCCAATCCTTCCTATATCCATCATATAACTCCAATCTGACTCCTGTGTCCAGTTTTCAATATACCCTGAAAACCCAACCTTTCTCTACTGCAGACACCATGCACATTGGGTGTAGTGTGTAACATTCTCCTGTTTTAATGTTTACCATGCTAATGGATCCTATTCCAGCTCTGATGATCTGTCAACCTCTGGTTTATTATCTGGTAAACAAAAGTAGCTATAAAAACTGAAAAAGAAAAACACTTAGGACAGGTGTAGTCTACTAAGAAAACATGGCTTCAACCTGCATTTTCAGTCCTTATATACTTTCTATTCGTCATGTAAAGAGGGTTATGAATACACCATGTGATATGTGAAAAATACGCTAATAGAGTATTTGTTCAATCATTTTTCAATTAAAACATGAATTCAAATAATGAATGATGGCTCAGTTTTCCATGATCACAGCCTTTTCCTATCACATCAATCCAAAGTCTTAAAATGTCACCTCTTGCCTTAAATTTAGGTTCGCGGAGTTTCAACACCTCCACAGGGAGCTCTCTGGTGTTACAGTGTCTGTATTCTTCATCCTCTTTACTCTGCACTGACTGCCAGGACTACTGCCGCCTCTGCTTACAGTCCTAATTATAAATAGATGCTTCCTCGTTTCTTATTTCACGGAGTACGTTGCTGTCGCAAAAATCATAAACTCTTTGGCCGCACATGCAAGCCACTCGTCCACATCATTCTGTGCGGCAGCTGCATTCCATTGAACAGCCATGGAGAACGGACTTCACTCATGTCCTGAATCTCTGGGCCAGTGGGCTTCTTGCAATTTTTAACACAAGTACAAGGTTGTAAGAAATGCTACCTCTGCGGCTAAGCGGTCACATACTTGTGTGATTAAACTGTGAGGGGAAAATCTACAAGGAGAACTTCTGGACCTAAGAAATACTTGGCATAAACTCAAACTTTTCTTCACATATTGCATCATCAGACGTGGGTAACAGTTCTGTCAGAGCCGTAAGTCACGCAGCATCTTTCTAAGTGTATCTAGTGATGACAATTTTGATACCTTGATCTAAATAACTGAAGATACTAGAGGTTAAAAAATCTTTGTCTGGTGGGTTACCCACTTTTCCGGGTTCTCCCTTCTGCCTCTCTTAGGCAGAAGCTTTCTTTCTCAATAAAATCTTCCTACTTAAACCTCAAAAAAAAAAAAATCTTTGGTCTGTTCCTCTGCTCATTTTCTTTTTTTTAGAGATGGGGTCTCGTTTTGTAGTTCAGGCTGGCCCTGAGCTCACGGTGTAGCCCAGGCAAGCCTTCAATTCAGCAATCCTCCTGTCTCTGCCTCCACCACGCCTGGCTCTGCTCATTTTCCTTATTCATTTTTTTTTCTTTCACTCTCAACATCTTTTCTTTCTTTTTTTCTTTTTTTTTTGCTTTGAACTTTCCTAGGTCCATAGAGAGGGAGAAGTTAATACTTCATTTCCAAAGAGGGCATTTTATTATATTGTTCTTCTAAAAAATATTTTTCTGAGAACAGCTGATTACAATTAACACTCCATTTCCCCTTTGATATGTAATATATTAACGTTACATACACTTACCATGAACATTAATTTTTTTCTCACAATACATTAGAAGTGAATTGCTTTAAAGGGAAAGAAACCATATAAGCTACAGCTGACCGTATTTTGTAACACACAAAGGGACCTGATATTTTCTGGGGACTTGTTAGTACTTTTTCACTAGACAGCATCAATTTCTTCTTCCTTTTGTTCCAAAGAGTATGACATCAAACTTTTAATGAAGTAGTTTATAAAGAGTCTCCTCCTGTTTTGTGCACGTGAACCTATGCTGGAGCATCACACACACAAGCGCATGGAGCAGTCTTCGCCAGCGCCAAAACAGTGTCTATTAACGAATGACTCATTTTACACGCAAGAGCGAGAAAGCTGTAGAGACACCACAAAGCGAGCAACAATGGTGAAAATGTCATAAGACCTAGGCCACACAGTTCTATTTTGGGGAAAACTTAGGCATCTGAAGTGCTATGACAGTTTAAGGTATAAGCTAACACAAGGAAAATGGTGCCACTATCAATCACTCCGATCTCGGTGGCCAATGTTCATCTGTTAAAGTCCTTGAGAAACTGGGTGCAAGTTAGAGGTTTAGGAACCAAAATGTTAAATAAAATACTGTTTCTAAGGAAACTATAGAGCAACTGAGATTTAGGAATCAAAAACATGTGTGTGTGCATACTCTGTGTTTAAGGGACAAAGATAAGGAAAGCTCGGATCTTTAGGCAGAAGCTTTGTTTGGAGAAAGCCTTTCTCTAAAGCACATTGTCTCTAACCCTTTTGTGAGCAGCTCCGCCGTCTGCTGTGCGTCAGGAAGCCCTTGGCTCACCATGCGCTCCTGAGCGCAGCCTTGTGATACCGTCGTGGAGGTGCGACAGCGAGGCTGGACTGGATTCTGACAAGTCTCAATGGCGCTTTAACACAGGGGCAGCGACGATGATCTCTCCATTCATAGGTGGCTACGCTGAGAACAGGTCAGCTGAGCGCAAAGACCCTTGAGACCAAGCTGCCCACGTGAGGCACCTGCCCCACCTCCAGCTTCCAAACTCCCTGTATCACACAAGAAGTGGGGCAGCACATGGGCACCAGTCTTGGTTGCAAAATGTCTTGGGCCCTGGGCTGGGGATTTAGCTCAAGTGGTACTGTGCCAACCTTGGATGCACAAGGGCCTGAGTTTGATTACTGGTACTGAAAAGAAAGAAAGAAAAAGAAAGAAAGAAAGAAAGAAAAAGAAAGAAAGAAAGAAAGAAAGAAAGAAAGAAAGAAAGAAAGAAAGAAAGAAAGAAAGAAAGAAAGAAAGAGAGAGAGAGAGAGAGAGAGAGAAAGAAAGAAAGAAAGAAAGAAAGAAAGAAAGAAAGAAAGAAAGAAAGAAAGAAAGAAAGAAAGAAAGAAAGAAAGAGTGAGTCTTGGACCCTTCCTTTATGAAAGTAGGTGCAAGATTCAGCTTTAGAGATGCAAACTGTTCTATCTGCACTGACCTGTGTGTGTGTGTATTTTTACTTTGCTTGTGCTTTCTATGTGGTACTACAACTTTAGTTCCCTTCTCTCCTTCACGTGCGCAGTGGTGGGTTTAGTGATAGTGTGCTTGTATGTCCTTGTTAATATTCTAAACTCACAGGTAGGGACCTGTGCCTCCACAGCACCATCCTACAGTCTAAGGCCCATCTTCATACTGATTCAGAAGGACCGAAGGGACCTCACTGTCACACACAGCTGCCTGACAAATGGCAGTTTCAAATGAACACAAGTGAGCGTGCCCAGCGATCAAAGGCTTGCATATTCGTTTTGACTCCAGGAGGTAATCTTCACAAAACCCCCCCAAATTCAAGTTCCACTTCTGCAACATCAAGGCCAATGTGACTGTCTCGCCGAATTCCTTGGGCTCCTTCATTCACTCTTACTTATGAATGATTTGTTGAGGGCTTACGCTGTGCTGGGTGCCAAGCTGCTGAGTGAATCAAATGAAAATTAACCCATAGAAAACTACTTTAAAAACTGAAAAGATACAAATATACAGTTCTTATCAGACTCGTGATAAAAGACGGATCGCTGTGTTGCTACATTTAGTTAGATTCCACTCTAGGCAGTAAGTACACGTGAGACTAAGTGATCACAATATGCAGCTCTCTCCTTAAAAAGTTAACCGCCACAGCAACTGTGATACATAAAATCCTATTTCGAATAAGCGTGATGGGAGGTGCTTGTACAGAACTCGCAAGACTAGCCAGTGGGAGATGCTGCAGTTTTAATTATCTTCTTTTTTCCACATACTTGCTTTCAACATACAGAGGCACTTTTGATACGCAGAGTTAGTCAGAGTCTTCATAGAGTGACCAAGAAGTGCCTCAACTTCACCACAACCCTCTGACATTTGTTCCCCCATCAGGGAGTCAAAATAACCAGTTTAGTGAGGTGGGTGAGCCCTGACAGTCAGACTATCTTTTGTGTCGTCACTGGACGAGAGAGCTCTTGAATGTCCGTCATGAGACTCTGAGTCACAACTGATTTTTATCCCACGCTCCTGTGCCAACGTTGATGCGGAAGAGACAAAGTCAGTTCTTCCTGGACATTCGGGCCATTCGCTTTCTCACATCCACTGCAGACTATTTTGTAAAGAACATTGATCTCTTAGGATTGATTTTATTTTTTATAAAGTAAGCACATATACAACTAAAATAGTATTTTAGTATTATAGGTATATGGAGGTATTGACTACTGCTGATATAAAGTTGTCTATCTAGCTGTTTTCCACTTTTGCTTTAATAGAAATTGATTTTAAAAAGGAAAGTCCAGCTGGATATTTCATAAAATTTGTGTTAGAAGTTATAATGAAGTTATAACATGTACAGATTAAAGGGTTTAAAACAAATTGGAGTGCCTAATTTGGCAGATATACAAATAAATAGGTGATAAAAATCATGTTTTATATATTTTTATAACTAGAAAGGATTACATATTTCTAAAACATATGAATTTATAAAAGCATGACAAAAATACAGGAGAAAAGTCTCAGGAAAATACAATAAAAGTAAAATTAAAGCAGAAGTCACTAAAGAAACTCATATAAGAGAATTCAAAGGTAAAATCCCACTAACTCTGGAAAAAAAAGAATTTGTTGCATTTGTGTCAAATTTCGGGAGCAGATGTGAAAGGCTTGTGATGTAATTTCATGTAAGTCAAAATTCACTGTCATTTCATTGCTTTTTTTGAACAATGAACATATTCTTGGTAACAATAAATACATATGCAGGGAGTCAGAGTCGTATCTACCTCATAAAATACTCATTCTTATCTGTTATTCTGACTGACATAAGGTGCTTCAAGAGACCTTGATTACCAGGAATGATAAGATACAAGTTTTCTATTCTCTGACTCCATAAGCTTCAAAGATGAGTCATTTCCCTAAATTAAACTTTCTTGGTCCTTGGATTTGACTAGGACCTTGAAGAGGTGATTCTCAGAATATGTATTGGAGGAGGAGAAAGATGCTTTTAAATGAAAGATATGCAAAAGGGGGGATTGGTTTTAGCCTTAAAAGTTTGCTTTTTTGTCTTCAAGTAAAGAGGAAATTAAGTGTTACATAGCAGGAGATTGACAAAGATAATTAACCTCTAAAAATATGATTATGTTAGATGGACACAAAATGCCTTTGTGGAGGAAAAGTTATAGTGGCATTGTATGAATAACAGAGAATCGTCACACTAATACAGGAAAAGAGTTGCAAACCAGGATAATGCTGCTGTGTAAGGACAAAAATTCCAAATATTTTATCAATGGAACAATCATGTTTTCCCTCTTATAAGACATGGAAGAGAAGACTGAACCTCTCCTCCTGCACCTCCACCAAGACTGGCCTCGAGTGGTCTGACCCCAAAGAGCCGCTCTGCTGTCGCCAGGGGGTCTGGCCAGGCATGGCTGGGTATTTACATACCAGCCCCTTCCTGGGCTGTTCCGCACTGTGCCCACGTGTGGCTTCCCTTCTTTCCTGAACTTTCATGACGTTATCACAAAAGCTCGTTTGGACTCAGGGAAGGCACTCAAATTTGTCAGCTAATAAGAAATGCTTTAAGACATAAAGTGGGCTAAACATAATGTTGGAAGATTTTAATACATTGTATTAATTTAAGATATAATATGTAATGATACATATGTTTAAATACTAAAATTAATGAAATGCTTTCATAGATTTCACATAACTCAAATTTTCAAAGCAAGTACTACTTTAAGATAATACATAACTAGCTAAATTATATCTTTCTCCATAAACTGGACTCCATCAACTGACTAGGTTCCCAGAAGCGGACCGAGTCGAGTCCGTTCAGAGCAGGAAACGGGGAGATGGCAAGACAGAGGGAGGGACAGACTCAGTACACCCTCATCTGTGCACTGCGCTCGACGTGACATTTGTCTGCGGAAATCTCCATACACTGTTCTGCAATGAAAAAAATCTTCATCCTATGCGCAATAATTAAACGAACAGACAACGTCTTGTGTTACAAACGCAAAGGACCTTTGGCCCTTTGACGTACACAAGCACAGTGGTAATAACAGAAGGGACGACTACGTATCATTGGGATGACAGGAAAGCCCCAGATAACGGCTCTTGCACAAGCGGGTTACACCCTGTGACTCACATTATCAAGCACTAAGTAATGCTGGAGGAATAAAAGTTAATTGGGGGCAGATCAAAAATACCTTCGATCCATATTTAAATTATTTTTATTTTGAAAGATTTTGTTTGATCTATTCTCATTTTTTCCCCCAGAAAATCAGCGCTTTATGGGAAAGGCCAATTTTCTTTGGATCAGTGCACTCTCCAAATATTAAACTGAATGCTTTGCTTACAGACACTTATATTTTCTCACACCTACTACGACCAGCAATTAGTATCAAAGATATGGGTAACACATTGCTCTAAATGTATACAAAAGCTTAGCACTGCAGTGAGAAAGTTTTCTATCTTGGCAAGTCAAGTAGAGATTCAACGACAGCAAAATAATTTCCTGGATGAATAGGAGGCTACCAATATCCATTGTGTACTACGGGCTTTAATTATAGGCCTTCAACCTAATCCCAAGGGCTTCTTAAACAGCCTCTAAATATTAAATGCAAACAAACAAAAACAAAACACTACATGCAAGCCGTTAAATACAAGTGTATTCTTTTAGTTCACTGATTCCTCCTAGTTTGCTAACGCATGGTTTAGAAAATGTAACTCCGTACACAAGGGGCATACTTTTGTCTCGCAACAGAGCTTCATGATTTGAGCAATATCTAAACACTAACTTAAAGAAAAAAAGAAAGTAGAGTGACTAACATGATTTTTAAAGTAGGCACACCTCTCCAAAATACAAATAACTGCAGGGGGGTAGGGGACTATTCTGGCCAACATTATCTCATTTAATCAGTAAATTAGATTTTATGCTGTAATTTAAAATCATATTTGAATTTGCTTCTACTTTTAAGGAAGTGTGAATGTTTATCTATTATATTGATACATATTTCAGTTTTATATTCTCTCAGCACCCAACCTCATCATCTTACTTAAGTAAAAATTTGTTTTGGTGAATACATTGTAGTTCGTCTATATGGGCAAAGAAAATAATGTTTATGCTAGTTTAGCATAACTAGTTTATACTAGTTTAGAACATGCAGTGAGTTTAGACTATAAGTCATGTAATTTAACCTAACAAAGTTTTTCAAACGTTCAGTCGCATTTAGCTCTGACTGAACATGATTAGATAATAGACCCCGAGAGGCTAAATCTTTGATTTGTGAAAGCAGATCAAACTATGATTTTAAATCAAACAGCAGTGCAATTTATTTCATAAATTAAAGTCAACAAGAATTCTGATAGATAACAAAGAAGGAGGTGCTAACAAAAACTGAAGCCGGTGATTATAAAGATGGTTCCGTGGAGTGCTGCTGTGGCCTGCAACATGACTGTATGTACAGCCTCTTCAAAGAGCCTTTAAATTGGAAATTCCATCTTTCATT
>PVIC010005604.1:0-57151 GCA_004025085.1 Thryonomys swinderianus | reverse complement strand
CAGGCTGGCCCTGAGCTCACTATGGTGCCCAGGCAAGCCGCTGCGAACTCAGCAATCCTCCCGTCTCTGCCTCCCGAGTGCTGGGATTACAGGCGTGAGCCACCACGCCCAGCATTATACGTGGTAACCGGGGATCGAACTCAGGTCCTTACGCTTGCGAGGCAGGCGCCGGAACCACTGAGCTAACCCTCCGGCCCCTCTGGGATCTTGAATTTAGTAAAAGATCCTCCTCAGGTGTGAACCCAAAAGCAAAAAAAAAAAAAAATAGAAGAATTGGGCTTTATCAAAATTTAACTTTTGTGCTTCCAAAGATGTTACTAAAGAAGTGAAAAGACAATTCACAGAATAAAAAATTGTATCATATATCAAATAGTATATCAATATCTTATAAAAGAATTATATCTAGAACCAGTAAAGAACTCTGAAAAAAATCAATTTTAAAATGATGAAGGATCTTAAAAGACTTTTACCCAAGTAAGATAATACAAATAACCACAAAGCACTGAAAAAGGTGCTCAACAGCATTAGTCATCAGAGAAACACAAATCAAAACCATAATGAGATGCCACTTCAGACTCAGTAGAATGACTGTAATCAAAAAGTCAATAAAAAGCAGGATATGGAAAAATCAGAACTCTCCTGCACTGCTGAGGGGAATGTAAAATGGTAAGCCAGTTTAGAGGAAACAAATGTCCGACATTTCCTCAAAAAGTGAAACATAATGTTACTATCTGACCCTGCAATTCTGCTCCTAAATAAATATCCGAGAGAATGGACAGCCTGCCCACACAAAAACACGTGTATAATAGCAGCAATATTCACAGCAGTCAAAGGTAAAAACAACCCAAATACCTATAAATAAGTAATGGATAAGCAAACTGTTGCTTTTCAGCCATAAAAAGGAACAAAATGTTGATACATGCTGCCACAGAGATGAACTTTGAGCTTTGAAAATGTTATGCTGTATGAGAGATGTTAGCTACAAAAGAACACATATTGTATGCTTTCATTTAAAGATATGTCCATGATAAGAAAACTATAGAAACAAAAAGGAGATTCATTGGCTGCTTAAAAGGGGTTAAGGGGAGAGAAGGAGAAGAATGAAAGAGTATGGGTTTCTTTGGGAGGTATCAGAGGGTTCTAAAATTACTGCGGTGATGGGTACACAGCTCTGAATATATTGGGGCCACCAAAGTACTCAGTTTTAAATAGATAAATTGTATGTGAATTGCATCTCAGTGAAGATTTCACCCAGAAAAAGAAGAGAAAATGAAGAAAAAAGAAAGAAAGGAAGGAAGGAAGGAAGGAAGGAAGGAAGGAAGGAAGGAAGGAAGGAAGGAAGGAAGGAAGGAAGGAAGGAGGAACAGACCACTGAAGGGACAATTGGAAGTATCACTGCCAGGCCACAGCCCACAGTTTCAGGTCTGAAGCTGCCAGGAGAATCACGTCCAGGAATCCACAACTCTTAAGGCTCCCAGGGGATCCCTATTTGTAGCCCAGGTTTAGAACCATTGCTCTGGGGGAGCCAGTGATTCCCATTTCCTGAAAATCTGCAAGCTGCCTTAGGGTCCCCATCTTTTTCTATTGCCACCACAGGCCTATGGTACAGACACACCAGTCTTTCTTCCTTAATCCCAAGATCTAAGATCTATGATAGAGTTTTTCCATAAATTTGTAAAAAATGTATTTGGTGTCAAACAACCAGATCTGAACCTACATGGGGTTACTCAGGGTCTTCACTGATTCCATGTAAGGTCCACACTCACGTATTCCACTGCAGATGTCAGTTTGCTCACAGGCTGTCCCCCTACCTGGCTGCAGATCTCTTAGGAAATATGGAATTATAACACTACTTTCTAAAAATCTGAAAAATCCTGACTTCCAAACACCTCTGGTCTCAATGTATCTCAAAAGCAATTGTGAAGCCATATTCGTTCCCATTTTACAGATATAGGTAACTGAATCCGGAATAGCCACATCAACCTTCCTAAAGTCCTGCAGTCCAGAGCCAGCCCTTGGTCCTGCCCAGTAGATGGGAAGATCCTCTTTCCTGTGACTGTCCTTCTCTCCTATTTGTCCAGTCCAGGGGTCCCTAATGCTCTAGTGAGGTGATGGCAAAACTTTTAGAGCTTTCAGTGGTATGAATGAATGAATGAATGAATGCGTGCATGCATGCACATGCGCTGCAGTCTCACCCCCGCTGCCCCAGTGGTGGATCCCCGCCGCCTCAGACCCACTGGAGATCAGCTCCTTGGCCGTACCTCACCCACCAAACAGGCAGGAGTAGAGCTGGTGCCTGCTCTGTAATCTCTCTGCCAGCCCCTCCACCCACCTCCCTCCCAGCTGCAAGCGGAAAATCCGAGAAGGAGGCCAGCTTTTTTGGCAGATGTCAGCCCCACCGACCGGGATGGTGCAGCTCGGAGGGAAAAGGCAGCTGCTGAGCCTGGCACTGAGGCGATGCTGGGTTAGAACATACTGGGTGGAATTAAACAAAGAGGAGGAATGTTAATTCTGTGACACCAAGACTAGTACAAAATAGTGACAAGGAAAGACAAAGAAGACGGCAGCCGGAGGGCCATTCCTCCCATTCTTTGCGCCTGGTGGTGGTGCTTGTTAATGTAAGGAAGAGCAATAATCACAGCTACCACTTAATGAGTCCCAGCTCTGGGCCGGTGGCTGGACTCGGCACTTCCCAGACACTGACTTCCCTCAGGGTGTGAAGTACCACTGCCTGGTCTTCAAGAGAGACGCTGTGAATGAGACCCAGCTGAGCAGGGCTGAATCCAGCTGCTGCCGGCTCTGAAGATCAGCTCTTCTCCCCACCACAACATAAATGTGCATTTTAGACAAAACTCTATAAAGACACAACCCTTTCCTCAAATTAAGGATAAGCAGTAGAATAATTTTAATTCAATTTGGTTCTTTTCCTCCCGTTTTAGATTGAAAATGTCCCAAGACCACACAGCCTTTGCAACTTTCTCTTAAGAAGATCTGATGATGAGTTACCAAGGCCGTTTCACAGATTAGGAGACTGAGACCCAAAGAGAGAAAGCAGTGGCACCAGCCCACAACCCAGGTCTTCCTCTTCCCCTGGGCGTCTCTCAGACTGATACCAGTTCACTGAAGTCCCACAGTAAAAAAATTGCCAGGCTCAGAGAAACATTCGTGGTCCAGGAGGGCCCCGTCAGCCAGGCACATGTCCATTCCAAAGCCGGGCACATCTCTGAGGTCCTACTGGGCACTAGGGGCACAGAAGGCAGTCAGACTCTCTGATTCCTGGGAGATCAGTCTAGGCCAGTGGTATCAAATCTGTGGCACGCGGGATGCAGTGAGCTGTTTGTATCACTGAGAGCTCTGAACGGTTTGCCACCACTGGTCCGGGCGGTCTACCCGTAAACCTGCAGTTTCAACCCTGGACCGTGCAAGCTATGATCTGAGTGGGGGGAAGTTTGAGGCATCAGGGAAGAAAAGTTAGATTCGAGAGTTGCAGGAAGAGTGGACTTCAGTGAGGTGGACACGATGGGGTGGTCACCCAGGCCAGGGCACAGCCTCCGCCATGGTCCAGTGGGAGAAAGATCACAGGGAGCCTAAGCAGCCAGGTACTTGGTTGGGCCATAGAGCAGAATCTGGACCCCAGACCTATCAGGAAGTCCGGACCACCTCCTCACCGCTGAAAGGACCCCACAACAAAAGTACTTTTAAAGCGTTTTTAGGGCACCAACATCCTCTATAAATATTCACATCAAGAAAAAGATCCTCTCCTGAGCTCCACGTCCAGCAGCCTCTGCCGCTCAGGACTAGGCAGTGACGTCTCTTGGTCATTAATCTCAGCATGTGCTAATGTTTGATAAATTGCCCAACAGTTGCATTAGCTAATAACTCCCCGAACAAAACCAGAGAGTTCATCTGTTTTTATAAGACGCCCAAGAGCATCCTGGGAACAGGCACGGTGGTCGTGAATAAAAGAGAAACATTCATTTATGGTAATTGGTTTCAGCTCCTCACTTGGCTGCTCGTCCTGACCTAAATGTATCCAGTTGTTCCCTCTGCCTGGCTCTGGTTTGGGGGTCACTCCTAATGGTTTAATTCAACAAAAAATGTCTGCCATTTCCTGTAACCTCTGTCTTGTTTCGCCCTCCTCCCTGAACCATTTTCTCCCAGGCAGCATCTCTCCAGTCCCTCCTGGAGCCGTTTCCTTCGCAGGGAACAAAGTCAAAATTGTTGACAGAGAAAAAGGGTCTTAACTCCAGGCCAAGAAAAGGAGGTGGGGGGAGGGGATAAGCGAAGGTAATAATCATTTGTTTGTCTTCTACCCTGACTTCACAAAGCAGGGCTTGTCCGAGGCTGGTGGTCAGGGACTCTGACACAGAACATGGCCCTGGTGACCAAGGGCAATTTATGGGGAGGGAACGAACACAAATCCTCATTCATGGAGCCGCCATAGAGGAAGTGACTGGGAGGAACATTTGTGCCCGGCCAGCCAGGTCCTCCCTCGTCCCTCCCACGGGTCTGAGGCTGGGAAGGGCCAGGGAGGGGCTCCCTGGGTGCTGTGAGTTTTGGCTAAACCTCAAAACCTGAGCACAGCCCTGCCCTTCCCTCAATGGCTTTCTTTTCCAGGCCCAAGCACACATGACTCACCCAGGGCAGTGGCCTGAGAGGGTAGGAGAGTGGCTGGCCCCAGGGTGCCAGCTGGGCTCTGCGGTCATTCAGGTGGATTTATGAGCCTCTGCTGGCACGGAGCCTCCCTGCCCTGGAGGGGGCGGGCCGGGGGCGGGGAGGGGGTCTGGAATACATTGCGACAGCCAGCCGCAGGGACAGCTTGTAAACTTTGTTGGGATGCATCTGGTAGAAAGGCGTTGTATAAATATTAGATCATTATCAGCGTATTGTGTTTCCCACTCAGGGGGAGGAGGGGCTGGCAGGCCCCAGATGCCTTTCGTCAAGTAGACGCGGATGGCTTCGAGGAGTCCTGGAAGGATGTTGCTTGCCCACAGGCGGGGGGGTGGGGCAGAGGTGACCACCAGTCTAGCTGCCAGCGAGGGCTCTGTCTACCAGAGCTTGAGCAGCAGTCTGGACGGACAGGAGGGTGCAACTGGCAGGAGGTAGGTGCTGCTGGGAGCTACTCTGCCTCAGGGGGTGGTGACCCTGTCCCTCTCAGAGGGTCCTTTTCTCCACTCATGCAGCCATGAGGGGATCTGACCTCACTATATTTATGAATAGCTGGCCAGTGCCACTTCATGCTGGACAGCAGAGGCACAGAGGAAAAGGCAGCTGAACTCAACAGGCAGAAGCATGGGCCCAGGGTTTCCAGCCCTTTCCTACTTCCCATGAACATCCAGGGGCGCTGTGTCCAGGGAAAGCCCATGCTTAAAAACCTCAGGGAGTATCTGCAGGCAGCAGTCTTCAGAGAGTAGGTCCTGGACTGGGCATAAGTAACAACAAAGCACTGTCACACCGTCATCACTGCCTTCGTCACTGAACTCACCCTGTTCCAGTGACTCCACAGCCACTTGGGTGAGGAGGTGTGTGGCACCCTGTGGCTCTGGGGTCCAGGTTCTGCTCTATCCAGTATGCTTAGCAACCCTGTTGTTTTCCATCTCTGGTCCACGCATATGTTGTGCCCTGGCCTGCCTGACTTCCTCCAGTTTATCCATCTGACCAAAGTCCAGTCCTTCAACTCTTTAATGTTTCCCTCCCCACAAATCCTTCCCTGACTCCTACTGGTGCCCTGGGGCTTGTTCTATGTGCACCTGGATCTGGCAGGACCCCCACACCATAGCTTGCACTTTCTGGGACTGGAACTCTAGGTTTGCAAGTTGACCATGTGGACTGTGATTCTCCCAGGAGTCAGGGAATGTGTGATCCCTGGTTCCCAGCAAGAGCTCAAAGAAAAGGCATAGAGACCTGTGAATGGATGAATGAATGACTGAATGAAAGAATGGATGAATCAAGGACATCATTATGGCTTTTATCTAAATGTCCCCCAAAAGCCTCCTGCAGTCACAGATAAAGCTGTTTAGAGGTGTTTGGATCTAGAGTGTGTGATGCTGGGATTAAGAATATGAGGCTGGGATCAATTCATGATGCAATGCTAGGATTACAGGTGCCCCCCTTGGGGGGAGGGGAGAGTGCTACCTGTCCTAAGGGCAGGTAGCCTGAATAGAGTATAAGAGACAGAAAGAGGGCTCCTATTGTCACTTGCCACTTGCTGCTTCCTCACTACACTGCTGCTTATCATTTATTGCTGGCTGCTTGCTTCCTTGCTACTTCACTGCTTTGCTGTTTTGCTGCCTTGCTGCCTTCTACCTACTCTGAACTGTTTCTCCTCTGCTGTGGTCCTCTGCCATACCACCCTGCTTTGGAGCCAGCCAACTATGGACTGAAACTTCACTCTATAGATTATGAATCACAGTCCACTTCATTTTCTCAACACATGCCTAAGGTTGTCAAAATCAATGCCCACTTCACAGTTTGGGAAATGAAAGCCTCAACTGATTCATCCAAGGTCATTCAGCTACCGTGACTTATCAAAGACAGTCTCCCCTGGCCTTAAGAAGCTCCTTCTGTAAATGAGAAAGAGACCAGGAGACAGGTAGAGAGAGAAGAGCATGTAAAAAATAATTAAGATGTGCCATGTACATGTATGTGTACCAAATACCCACAGTGAAAGTAGTCATTATGTATCACAAACAAGTATTAAAAAAAAAAAAGAAACCCTCTAGGTAGAAGCCTTGTTGAAGTGTAGCCCCTCTGCCCTCTGGTCTCAGTGACAGAGATGTCCCCACTGCCTACCCCAGACTCTTCCTCAGAGTCTGGTCTCCACCTTCCAGCTTGGATCCAAGTAACTCAGGAAACTGTCAGCATGGACCAGTGGGAACTGAAACAGAGAAGTGGCACAATTTGCCCCAAGCCACACAACCAGTAAGTGGAAAACCACCCCGCATTCATTGTGACAACAGACCTTTTCAGGAGCTGAGTGTGCTCCTGTGCCAGCCCCGACGCTAAGACACCTATATTCTAATGCTTGTCCCAGCACTGTGCTGTCTGTGCCCTTGATCTCTGCCTTAAGCAATGCCTGTCTCAGAGAACCACGGAAAGGGGTCTGTGATTTCTGAGGGGCCTGTGAGCTGAGGTTTTCTTGATCCTATTTTGCTCTGTACAGCTAGAGTGCCAACCATTAGCATCTTTATTGTACAGTTGGGGAAGGTGAGGGCCTGGAGGCTAGCCTGACTATTCAAGCACCTTCAGGAGAGGGATGGATCCACAAGTACAGAGGTTGCTTAGACCACAGTGGTGCAGGGGTCTGCCTCACTTCTCTAGGCAAACAGGTAGGCTGTGACCTCAGAGCATACGAGGCCAGATGTGGGCTCAGATGAAGTTCACCAGCAAGTCTCAGCCATAGATGAGCCATACTAGACAGAGTCCGGCAGTCTTGAATACCTCCAGTAACAAAAAAGCTCATGACCTATTATTACAGCCATGGTTAGACTATTCTGGTTTTACTTCTGTTGAAGGAAGCATTTTTATGAAACAGCAAAAGGAAGCACTCAGGAGAACAGACTATGTGATACACACGGAGGTACCAGAAGTGATGAAAGAGCTTTGGCTCATCCCAAATACCCTCCCAGGGTAAATTTCCCTCTTTCCAGTTACAACAAGCACCTATGCAATACTGCAGTTTAGACTCATCTAAATACATCCAACCATACTGCCACATGGCCAGGGCAGGAATTATAGGCAGCCAGGGAGAGACAAACTCAAGGGGTCCAGAAAGAGTAGGGGCTTCCCTTTCCTGTGCAGGTCACTCAGCCAGAGAGAGGCCTCATCGAGACCAGGGCCCAGAGCTCTTTGCCCCCACCCTGCCACAGGGGTGCTGCCCAAGTCAGCAAGATGCCACACACATAGAGTGCCTGCAGTAGAGAACACTGTGAACTACTCCAAATTTGGATGGCCTGCCCTTGAATCCTCAGGATTCCAGGTGCTACTACTCTAGGCTGATCAGCTGTTTTACCCCTCTGTCCTCTACCAGGCCCCTACAGACTTCCCAGACCCAGATCCACATGTCACCGGTTCCACACTGGTGCTGCATGAGGTGAGCTCTGGACACTCACACCACCACCAAAGGATTCATGTCCTATCCAGCTGGGAGAGTCTTGGCCTTTCCTGATCGTCAACCCCATCTGTCTCTGCCTATTGGAACCAGACTCTTGGTCCCTCAAAGTCGTTCAATGCCTTCTGGGAACTCCAGAGACCAGAGGGGGGATAGAAACTATCCCACCTGACTGAGAAGCAGACTGAATACTGGGGGAGGTCTGGGCATGCGCTGCATCCTGGCCCAAGTTCCTTCCTATCCCACAAAGCCTGTCTCGTTGCTGTCCAAGCTGGGCTGAGAGGCGTGGTGGTGGTTCCTGCTCTTTCTGCCTCTCAAGAAGGGGCCAGAGCAGAGAAAGTAACACAATTGCATGCAGACCCAGGATAAATCCAGGCTCTGTCACTTACAGCCATGAGACTCTGAGCCATCAATAGCCCCCGGGTCTATTTCCCATTTCTAAAGTGGGTAACAAAAGGACTTCCACGGTGTGGTGTGAGATTTCAATGATTTCAATGTGCTTCCTCAGACACAGCAGGGGGTGCCAGGCCCCCCTGTATGATTTTAGCTATGATTACTTTTTTTTTTTTGTAGTACTGGAGATTGAATTCAGGGCCTTCACACGGAGCTAATATCCCAGCCCTTTGTTTATTTTTCATTTTAAGACAGTCTTCCTAAGTCACTAAGTTGCCCAAGCTGGACTCAAACTTGCTATCCTCATGCCCCAGCCTCCCAGAGTGCTGGATTGCAGGCCCTGGGGGAGGGCTGACCCCTCCTCACTTGGCATGCTACTATAACTACTACTTCTTCATGATATAAAGAAGATAACAGAGCCCTTGCTGAACTATCACAAATAAAGGAAAGAGAGGCAGTAAACGTGTTCTTGGAGTTATGCAGGGGTAGGCTCATGTATTGGGCCCCTTTCTCTCAGTATCATTTCTGGGATTCTTGTCTAAAGCTCCCACCATAGTGTATCAGTCCTTGGGGCTTTGACTGTGCCCAGCCCAGCTGCCTGAGCCACTTGACTAGTCCTGTTAAGCACAGGAGACCCCCTGCCATGGGGTGGCACTGATTGTGTCCCAGATCCTGGCTGCTCAGTCCCAGGAGGCCAGGAACCATAGCCCACTCACCATAGCCTAAGGACAGGTACATAGCAGGTACTGGAGAGTTCTCGAGCACTGGATTCCCAGGAGGGTCCCAAGCCATTGGAAGGTAGGGTACCTTTTAAGGCGACAGGCCTGGCTTCCCTCCACATGGGCCTCAATGTCTCTGGACTCTGCTTCCTGATCTGTAAGATGGGCCTGAGAAAACCAGCCCCACAGGATGGCTGCAGGGGGAGGATCTGATCTGCCACGGCTGCCAGTCACCACTCAAGCCCGAGCATGAGAGAGAAGCCAGGAGGAGCAAGGGCTCCCCACGGGCCCAGAGAGCTGTCCCAGTTCCTGCTGACCTGGGGCCCAAGAGCCAGGTCCCAGGTTAGTCCTGTCCTCACCCGAAGGACAGAATCCACAACAAATCACAAAGAAAAATACCAGAGGCTTTGCCAAGGCCTCGAAGCCAGTTAAGAGAAAGGTTTTCTGAGCAGGCCCTCCCCACAGAGCCCCCAGGACAGCCTGGCACGGCCAAGGCCCACTTCCCGTGGCCGGCACACATGCACAGCGCCAATGTGGTAGGATTTATGCACGGTCCCCGCCATGGGAGCCAGCCACCTCCCTCCACCAGCCGCCCCCTAATTCTTCCAATGTGGCTCAGAGCTATGGAGCCTGGGAGGGAAGAGGAAAGGGAGGGGAAGACCACCTCTGCTGACAGCTCGTTTACAGCAGTGCACGGTCCCTGGGGGGACAGCCCTGGGAGCAGAGGCACTGGGGAGGGGGCCACTCAGGCTACCCATGACACACTGCAGGCACTGCGGTGGCTCTGGGGACCACGACAGCTGGCCAGGAGGACCTGGAAAAGCCCAGCCAGCCAGCAGAGGCCTGGCAGCTCCAGAGCAGCCCTGAGCCTGAAAATAATAAATTCTGCCTTCCAGTCCCCTCCCATTCCCTGGATCTTGCCAGGACAGCCAGAGGGCCTCGGTATGGCAGGGCTGCCTGGGCGGGCGAGGCAGTTCAGGAACGGAAGGTGAGTGAGGCCGGAGTTCCAGAGCTGCCTCTCCCTCCAGGGGCCCATGGGCAGCTCCAGTGTGTGAGAACTGCGTTCTCCTCGGAGAAGGCTGGGCTCCCGCTGCGCATCTCCTTTGGACTTGCTATGTAACTCTGGGCTGGACTTAACCTCTTGGAACTCGGCACTGGGGGAGGGAGAACGTTTCTCTCTGCAGTAAATAATGTGGAATCCAAAGTGGAGAGGGCACTGGAACCGACGGCTTATCATTCAAATCCAGACTTCTTCTTCTGACTCAAGCTCTCCTGGAAAGCCAAGAGTGAGCCAGGGCTGGGCTTGGGCTGAGCTCAACGTCTGTGAACTCGGAGGGCATTTCTTGATGCTCCTGTGGCACTGAGGACTGGTTCATGCTGAGGACACCAAGTGAATAAGCCTGAGTCCTTCCCCTTCAGGACCTCCTAGGCTGGTTAAGGACATTATGATTAAAGGCAGCTAGGTGAGTATGACACTGCTGAGACAGATGTGGTCCAAGAAGAAACAGATGGGCCACCAGTTTCCACAAGAGAACTTGGAGCAGATCTCTCTTGAGCATTTTCTCATGCTTGGCACCAAGCATGGGCCCCAGGGAGTGGGTGGGTGGGTGGATGCTTGGGTGGATGGGTAGGAACATGCATGGGTGGGTAAGTGAGTGGGCAGATGGGTGAGAGGGATGGGAATGAGGAAATAAGTAGGTGATGGATAGGTGGATGAATGGATAAACGGGATGGAGGGTAGGCAGATAGATCATTGGATGGGAGGGTAGGTGGATGAGCAGTTAATCAGCAGAAGGATGGATGGTTGGATGGACAGAAGGAAGGACAAAAGATTTCACTGGGTCAGTCATTATAACCATTCTGCCAACCATCTAGAAGTAACTGCTATCTTCCCCAGTTTACTAATGAAAATGCCTGAGATTAAAAGAAAGAGAGTGACTTGGTGGGGACTTTTTTTTCAGAGTCTTGCTATATAATTCAGTCTGGCTTTGAGCTCACTATATAGCCCAGGCAGGCCTCAAACATGCATCAGTCTCTTGCTTCAGCTTTCCAAGTGCTGGGATTATAGCATGTGCCACCAAGCCTGGCTGAGATCAGCTTTAAAGTGATATAGTAAAATAATGGCTCTCCTAGAACAGAATTCAAAGCCCTCAATTTCTCTCCAGTAGTCTTCCTACTCCTTTCTCCTGCTCCTCTTTTCCTTTGTATAAATATTTATAGCAAGAAGGAAGAAAAGAAAAAAGACAAGGAAGAACAAGAAGTAGGGAAGGAATCAATCATGCCTTTGGCTCAGGGTCTTGGATTCTGCACCCTGATCATGAATATATTATTTTACTTAACTTCACCTTTTTCCGTATTGAAAGAAAATGAGCTTCGATCACAGACAAGAAATGTGCTTTAAAAGGCACAAAAGCCCCTATCAATGGGAGGAAGAAAAGAATCACTTTTCTAAGGCTCTGCACTCCCTGAGTCAGGCCCTGAACCCAGACAGAAATGAATCCAAGCACTAGGTCAGAACAACCCATGGGTGCAGCACCCCTGGGAAAGCTGTGAGGCTGGGACAGGGAGAGCCGAAGGACAGACAAACAGCCATTTATGAGCCCTGGGCTCAGCGGTGTAGAGTTCGTGCCGCTCACCACAGCCCCTCAGTGCAATGGCGAGACACGTATGGAAGTGCCCCAGCATGATTCTTGTGCGGGCATCGAGTGGCTAGGGTGCTGCTGCACGCAGATTCACTTAACATCAAATACTCTTCAAAAGAACCACAAGTTATTATGATATAATGTTCTTTCTGACCAATAATGTCACCAAAAACATGTGCACTTGGGCCAGATAGCAACCCCCACCCCATCCCCAGCTCTGCCACCACTTGGGCGCCGGCTCCATGGGGAGGGGAGGAGGGCAGAGTGAAGCCAAGGCTGCCAGCTCAGCAGCTATGCAGCCCAAGGAGAAGAAGCAGGCAGGTGGGCCTGGCTGTGAAGTCACCACGCAGGGCCTCGCCCTCCCATACCCAGAGAGCTGCAGGCGGGCAGGTGCCGGCAGCCTGGTCCTCACCTATGACTGAGCCTGGCCCTGCTGGGCACTGGTGGCTGAGGCAAAGCGCAGGCCTTGGCGCCCCAAGTCTGGCCTTCAGATTGCCCTCCAAGACAGTCCCAGTCCTTTCTCACTCTGCTCTCGATCCTTTCACCCCTGAAGCAAGCACTGCCTACGCCCGGGCAGCTGGCACTGGAGGGAGCCCGGCCCAGCCTCTGCTGCCCAGGCAGGGCCCCCACAGCCTCTGGAAAAAGGAGGTGCTGCTGGCCTGTGGGCCCCCTCACGGTGGGCTCACTGCCCTGAGGTGAGGGGCTCAGAGCTCCACTGTCCAGCTGTGTGGACCTGGAAGGAACACACTTGCCAGAGTGGCACCTGTCCCCGAGTGGGAGCGGGCTCTGCCTTCCAGCCCCATACTCTTGCCCTACTTGCAACTGCAAGGACATCACATCAAGGACACCAGCGCCAGCGGGCTGGGCTAGAAATCAGCTTTGGCCCTCTTAGCTTCGAGGCCGGAATCTCTCTGTCTCCATTCCCCGATGTGGAAAATGGAGGAAATGGCAGTACTCAGTCCTAGACTTGTCACAAACATCAGAATAGCACCCTGCCCATCATAGGCATGATATCAGCACCAGCTGTTCATAATATTGTTTATTAGTAATAATTGCCTGGGGCCAAGGCCTCTAAGAAGCTTCCCTCCCTGAAAACTAGGTTATATATCTCCCTCTAACAAGGCCTGTGTTTTCTGTAGTCACTATTCTTGACCTCACTTTACCAGAGAGGAAACTGAGGCCCACAAACATTAAGTGACTCGCCTCCCTGCCCTGGCCCACACCACTCCACTAGCAGCTCACGGCTCCCTCCCAGCTCATGTCCCACCTGGGACATGCACTAAGAAGTGGGTCGAGCAAACATGCAAGCGAGGGGGCCTCCCACAGGCCCAGCGTGGCAAAGCCATCGCCCAGGTAGGAGAGGAGACTCAGCAGCCCCGTGGTTTTGGAGCACAGAAGGGTAGGAGGCAGGCAAGGGATGAGGACGGAGAGGGAGGTTCTAGCATGGCCTCAGATGCCAGGCCCGGAGGCTCCGACAGGACCGCATAGCGACAGGGAAGCCACTGGGCCTTCCGCAGCACACAGAACAGGCCAGATCCCTGTGAGGCCCCTCCACAAGCCAGCACCTGCCCAGAGCTGACTGCGGTAGCGACTGGTGGTTTGTCACCCTGTGCCATCGTAGCCATTACACGTCATCTCCTACTGGCTCATGGAGCCCACAGGCCAGGGGCCATGTGTTGAGCCCATCCCCGTGTGTCCCTGTGCTGTGCACAGAGCACACACCCAGAAGACAGCTGTCCAGGAAGTCAAATAATCAAAAACAAAGCACATGACACCCTGTTGTGAAGTGTTAGAGTCGTACAGCCCTCAGTCCAAACTCGATATGGTTTCACTGCAGAATGGGCTGACGAGGCTCAGCTGCCCCCTCCTCCAAAGTAAGTCTCCTAATTCCTCCCTCCCCTGGTTGGGGCCACGGCAGCCTCCAGCACAGAGACTCCGTGAGTAGCAGCTGAAAGAACACTGTGAAGATCCACAGGCATAAAGTCCCCAAACCACCGCTGGCTCAGACATCAGGGAGCATAAAAGAATATGTAAAAGGGCAGATTGAGAGGCCTGGATTTGACTGTCCCCCATTCTTCCCTAGCTCTGCAGCCTCAGAGAGGTAAACCAGCCTCTGGTTTCCTCATCTGTTCAGTCTGGGTAGTAGCCAGGACACCGATCTCAGGACTTGCCACACAGACTCACAGGGACAACAGATGTGAAAGTGTTCAATGTATATAAATATGAGTGAGTATCAGGATATGACAGCCCATAAGTGCTGGGTGGAGCTTCCTGCTGTAAACACTTCCCAGTGCCTCCGTCTGAAGCCTGGGGTCGGCCCAGCACTTTGTTCCCAGGACAGTCCAGCTGGAGGGGCCAGTGCGCTGGGGCAGAGGCCAGGGTGAGCTCCTCACTCCCGCCATCTGCACCTCGGCCGATCCATCTGTCCAGCAGTGGGCACACATGTGGCCTCATCTGAGGGCACGGGGTCGTTGGGGTCAAGCAGGAGAAAATTGGGGGCAGATGAAGAGAAGACTCCAGCTTATTTTTAGAAAAGGGGAAAGAAAGGAAGACAGGAAGGCCCTTGTTCATTGCTTCTCCACCATGTGGAGAGTAGGTGGAGGCTGGGCTGGCCATCAGGCTGGGGTGGACACAACGATGTGTCCCTTTCAACGGCTACTGCCACAGTCCCAAAGGGCGCCCGCCCTACAGCCCAGCCTGGGGCTCAGGGCAGTGCCTGCACCCTGCCCTGCGGCCCTCTCTTCCCAAACCAAATTGAATTAGAATAGTAAATCAGATTAATTTTCTATTTATTTGCTTTTCATTCGTTTTTTAAAGCATCGTAAAGATAATGTTCTAGAACCAAGATTATAAATGCCTTCTTTGAATCATGCACTGAGCACCTACTGTGTGTCATCTCCACGTCACGCGCTGGAAACAAGACCAGCTTAATGAGTTCCAGCTGGTACAGAGTCCCTGCTGCTTTCCGAGGAAGGACATGAGCCACAGCTGGCACACGACAGCATCGATGCACACCTGTGGCCGGACAGCCTGAGGGCTGTGTGGAAAAACGGGCGTAGAGCCACAAGGCCTGGTAGGAAGAGTGCCAATGCACTGTGACTTTGGAAGGCTTCCCAGAAGAGATGGCGGTGTGAGGGCTGGGCAGGGCACCGGAGACGCCACAGCCTAAGGATAAGGCAGGAGAGTATAAAGCACTCATGAGACGCGCAAGGGAAAGAAGCGGACATCAGAGAGACCAGGTTCAGGGACTGTGTCTCGTTTGCCCATGAAATCTCAGAGGGCTGCGTTCTCACCCACAGCCCGGCCTGCACCTGGCCAGTTCCTGTGCCGTGAGGCCCAGCAGCTGGAGGAAGTGCTGCCCGAGGGATGCAGAGCAGCAGCCAGCGTGGCTGGAGAAGGGCTCTCTGCAGCAAGAAGGACAGATTTGGGGGTGGTGTCTGGGGGCATGGAGACCATGAACCCCCACACAGAGCCTGGCATACAATAGGGCCAGACCACAGTAGGCTCACTGAGCACAAGCTCCCTCGTCCACATCCTCCCTGGCCTTCTGAGGTCCTGGCGCTTCTGAGGCAACAGCCATGGACCCCCGGGGCAGCGGACGATGAAGGTGATGACTCTAGAGCCGCAGCATCAGGATGGGATTCCAGCCTCTCCATTTCCTGGCTGTGTGGCTTGGGGCCTGTTGCTTTGTCTCTCTCTGTCTCAACTTCCTGTCTGTGAGACCAATGTTTGTGAAGTACTATGTCACTAGCTGTCACTGGGGACCTACAGCGGGTGTAAGCAGCCAGGGGATGGCCTGCCGGGGAGGACTGAGCCAGCACACCCGGCCTTCTCCCTGGGGATCCCTGAGAGAGGCAGGACCCAAAACGTGGTGAACTTAGAGTTGGTGAACAAGCCTGGCAATGTCCAAGGGGGAAGAAGGGGCCTGCTCCCAGGCAGGGCTGGCCCAACGCTTGGTTTTGAAGACCCTACTGTGGGCATCTTCGGCAAGAGTTCAAATCTGACAAGAATTTTCCAAATCGCCCATTTTCCATTCTTGGCCCCAGGCACTCCTCCTCAGACCTGACCTCAAAACAAAACTTTGAAGTGTGTCGGGAACAACAAAGTAAAAGTCAAAAGACTAGTGAGGACCGCTGATCCAGGTCAGCCAGAGCAGTCACTAGGGAAGCATATGTTTGTGGGTGTCGGTGTGCACAGGTATCACCAGGGGTGAGGGCTGATATGCATGTCAAGAAGAAGCTACAAATTGTAACTCGTGTCACGTGCACGTGAATACACAATTGTGTGCACGGCTCCATGTTCCTACCCCTGCATCTGCCTACTGAACACCACATGTAGCAGGAGGCAGAACAAGTGGCACATGATACGTGCGACAGTCCTACACAGGACCTCTGCCTGAGTATATAAATGATGTGACACCTGCTGTGTGCATGGTTTGACTGTGACTTCCGGGCAGTGCTCCTGGTGGTATAAAGGACCCTCCAGGGGCAGCCGGAGAATGAGGGCCAGGGTTCTACTGCCACCCAAGCTTTCTTTTCTCACCAAACAGCCCTGAGAGGGGCCAAGAGCCCTGTCTGGGGGGCAGACACTGAGCTTCCAGCCCCAGGCCACCCTCGTCCCACAATGCATTGTTACTCTTCTGTGGGTCTCAGTTTCCCTACCACTACGATAGAGGAGTGCAGAGGGGTGCCCCACTCCAAAGGCCACTAGCTCCAGAGGGAAGATAATTGGGAGCAGCTGCCATGGGAAGAAATGTGGGGGCCTCAGGAGAGGGTCGCTGGGCCTCCCCAGCCATGGCCACTGCCCCGTGGTTTATGTCAAATTGTCAGCCCCAATCCCACTTTCCTCCCGGGCAGAGCCGCCTGGAGGACGCTGGGAGAGTCGGCCTGTCCAGCTGCCCTGTTTACAGTGCTCGGATGCCACTGGGAACCTGATCCGGGCAGACTAGGGTGGGCAGCCCCACTGGGCCACGCCATGTCCACACTCATTTCCCGGAGACTGAACACGGCCGCCCACCCACTTCGCCAAGTCCAGCTGTCGGCCACCCTCTCCAGGGCTCCTCTCTGGGAGGCTTGGAGCAGGGAGGCACTGAGGACGGCTGCAGATGGTACCAGCGTCCAGGAAACCACTGGCAAGGCTGGGTGGTGGTGGGGTGCCATGGAGCCGGGAAGGCAACCCCTCTGCAGAGGTCTTGCTAGGTGTCCCGGCCTCGCCTTGCTATCTACATCAACAGCAGGAAGTGATGGTCGCTGCCTATACGCTAAGATTGCTTTTTACAGTTTGTAATGTTTAAGGGGGAAATCAAAAGAAGATTTTGAGGCACGTGGAAATTATATGACATTTAAGTTTCATTATCCATAAAGTTTTATTGGGGCACAGCCACTCTCACTCACATTTGCATGCTGTCGCTGTCCGCAGCACAGTGCAACAGTTGCAGCAGAGAACATCTGGCCTGCAGAGCTGGGGCTCCTCGTGCCGAGCCCGCGCCAGGACACATGCACCGGCCTCAGACCTGAACTAGCGTGAGTGGCAGAATAGTCTCGGGTCCTCACCAAAGGAGCTCACGCAGGAACAAAAGGACACACAATATGTCACTGTCTTTGTCTCCTAAAATGTCCTATCTTACTTACCCCAGAGCTCTAGTCATTCACACCTCTGCAGTCTTCATGTCACCATCGGAGGGCCCAGGAAGGACGCGCTCGGTCCCTCACTGACTGCACCCGAGAGGCCCCACACGACTATGCTTGTCCGGCCTCCTCTGCCACCTCTATGGAACCCTTCCTCCTGGGCTCTTGTCACCTCCCAGCAGAGCAGGCAGGAGTCAGAGGGTGACCCTGCTTCCCACCTCTTCATGTTCCTCCAAGACCTATCCCTTCTCCTTCGTTTGCAAACGCTCTCTCTCCATCAGAAAGCTCAGACGTTTGGAGAACAGAGGCCAGAAAGGCTTGCAGCTCTGTGCTCCGCCCTGCCACGGCCTGCCCCAGGGCACTGAGCACGGGGCCAGGGCCAGCACCTGGAGAACAGGGCGAGGACACAAATGCACAGGAAGCAGCCCAAAATCCAGCCAGGCGGGCACCATTCGTTCATGCTCCACTCCACTCTCTGCAGCTCAGTGACCTTTTCCTGTCCCCTCACTCACAGTCACCCACACCCAGCGGGAAGACAGAGGTGAGCCAGGAACACCCTGGCCCCTTTGCTGTTTTCAGCCAGAGCAATGGCTAGCAGCAAATGTCTAACAACTGCCTTCCAGGAGGAAAATGAGCCTTATAAGAGCATTTGCTGCTTTCTGGATGTAAATACGCTGCCCCCGGCCAACTCCAAGCTGTCCACACAACACACCGAATGCAGAGCTGAGAGAAACGCACACAGTTCTGTCACCCAGCAGGAGGGAGCGCAGCACACCACTGGTCTGGGGACTTTGACACAGAGACAGTCGTCCACGTGGTCCAGCGGGTTGAAAGAAGAAAAGCAAAGGAGGAGTAGGGAAGAGCCCAGGCTCGGCGGGTTCGGGATGGGCCCTTTTCAGAGGAAGTGGCACTAATCCCACCATAGAAGAGAAGAGGAGTTTGCCGGGCAGGGGACGGAAGGAATTGTCTTCTCCTAACCAGCAGCCACTTGCTTCCCTAGCAGCCCGATTATACCCGTACGTCCAATCTGGGGACAGTTTTCTCCAGAAGCTCCACAGGCTATGATAGCTGGAGCATCCATGTATGACTGTGAGAGTTAAATAAACGGGAGCCCCTACGGGGTTCGTGAAGCATAACCCTGGTGTCTGGGTGCTCCTGGGGGCTGGCCTTCGCGTCTCTCTCTGGCTCCTGGCCTCTTCTGTGCTGCTTCCAGCTGCCGTGCCCCGGGCAGCTTAGTTCTGCCACATCCTCTCGCCATGATGTTTCTACTTTGGAACCAGCATCTACTGACTCAATCCCCTGAAACTGTGAGCTAAATAAACGTGTCCTCCCTTAAGCTACAGGTCGTAGGGTATTTTTTCCCAGTTCTGGGAAAGTTACCAATGCCACGGACCACGCGTAGTTGATGGCAAGGGCTGAGCCAGGCCCAAATGATGGTTCTGGCTGGTAACATGACTGTTTTGCTCCTGCTAGCTCCTGCCCTCCCCGTGAAAGGACACTGCAGGCCTGTGCTCTGCCCGGCAGCCTTGCACGGGAGGTACATGGAGCGCAGTCTTGGGTCTTGCTTTGAGCCATCAGATGGGAGTGAGTGGGCATTAAAGCCTGTTGTGTGGTTCAGCATCTCCGATGTTGCTCTCCACTCTGAGTAAGTCGTGTCTCAAACACAGACAGAGGCTTCACAAGGGCCGGGGAACACAGACCCACAGAGAGACTCACAGTCAACCCAAGCCGCTGCAAACAGATAATGAGGGTGCAAAGTTGGCACTTCTTACTGTGAACCCCCTACTTGGGCCTCGCCACAGGGCATCTGCTACCACAGCATCATCTACAGAAAACCATCACTCAGCTTGCGCCCACATGGAGATGGGACAAACGTCTCAAGAGCCATTTCTAGAGCCACCAGGGTCACAGTGAGTCTCCCTGACTCCCTCAGTCTTGAGCAGTGGTTTACACCTTCAGGCTAATGAGATCAGCTCAGGGCCCTGAACACCGACGCTCTCTGTAGTTCTTGGGGCACCACATGGTTCCCCAGGGGCACCAAGAAGAGGCGCTGCTCATGCTTGTCCTGTTCCACTCTCCCCTTCTGATTGTGGCTATTTGTCAGCAACTCTTGGCACCCCATAAAACTGCTCAGGCCCAACCTCCATCACATCAGGGTTTGAAAACTCTTTCTTTGCAAAATAGGCCAAGTGTAAGAAGCCCTTTGTGCAGGAAACTAGTTAAGGAAAGGTGGACTGGGAGTGGGCTGTGCTGGCCCGTGCCTGGGACCAGAGTGCATCAGACCAGCCCCCACCCTTGCTGCTCCCAGGCCAGCAGGGCAAGAGACACTCAAATCCCTCACCTAGGCAGCAGGGGACACAGCGACAGACCCTGTCTGCACAGCCTGAACGTTTCTGAAACAAGTCAAGTGATGAAGAGGTGGTTGATGTGTAAGAACAGGGAGAACCAAAATAAAACCAAAACGGGTCAAAGGACCTTTCCCAAGATGCTTGAACCAGACCTGACAAACAGGAACATCTCCAGGTAAGGAGGGACGGAAGATAGGGTGTCACAGCCCAGGTGACAACAAGAATGAAGGCTCTTGGCATTCAGAAAAAAGGAGGCAGCAAGAAACCAGCGACAGAGAAACAGGGGAACTGCAGGCAGCCCACCTCTGAGCTCAGCAGCGCCACATGCTGGCTGTGCTACCTCAGGCAAGTCACCTAACTGCTCTGTGCTCTGTACTGGTACTAAATCCAGCTGGAGCCTGGAGGTCACAACCCTCATCAGCAGGGAGGGGACACACTTTGGTGAGATTACAAGAGCAAAGCTCCCTCCTGCTGCCCGCTCTGGGGCTCTTCTTCACGAGGCTCTTGTCCCACAGGCCTCTCTGCCCTCTCCCTTCTGCCATCTATTCCAGCCTCTGCACCTGGCTACACACTGCCTCCACATTAAGTGGGAACGCTCTCCACCCAAGCACACTGCGCCCTGGAACCTGTACAGCCAGACGCGAGCCAGCTGTAGGCCCCAGACAGAGAGGGTGGCCTGGGTTTGGGGACGCAGACAGCCAAAGGGATATTGCGGGCACCAGTAGCAAGGCCAGGCCAGCGGATGCTGTGCACTGGCCCCTGCCCGGTTACCTCATCTCTCCATGCCACCGCGACCCCCACATTGTTGCCAGTCCCGAGCAGTTTCCCACCCCAACTCCCTCCTGCATAGCTGTCCCCATGGGGAGACAGGAAGCCACACCACAGTTAGCTAAATTTAGAAACAGAGTCGTATGATTAATGTCACAGACACTGGGGGCTGAGCCCAGGAAGGGAGACGATACAGGATTTGGGAATGTCTCTCAAGGCCTTTCACAGCCTGGTATGGCACTCGGTAGACACCCAGCAAGTACTGTGTAGCAAATGCATGCTGTGCTGATGCGCTCCCTGTGCTCCAGCCCACAGCATGACCAGCCACTCCCTCTCCCCTCTCAGCAGGGCCTGGCTTTGGCCATCACCTCCACCTGGAGCTCCGCCCACTCAACTCAGCCTTGTCCACAATTCAGCTCAGAGATCGCTTTTCCCAAGAGGGCTCCTACTACCCGGTCACAGTACTCACATACCACACAGGCTGCACTTGGGTGGTCTCCATGTATTTCTGCCCCAGCCTCCCCTAGACTGTCAGATCCTCCTAGGGCAGAGGTGGAGCGTCTAGTACTCAGCAAGAAACCTGGTCTAGAGGAAGGGCTGGAGGATAATCTCCAGGAACAGGGGACTCCAAGGAAGAGAGGAAGGTAGCACAGAGCAGTAGTAACCCTCCAGGCCAGCAGGGGGCTCAGACAGAACTTAAGCAGGAACCTTGCTGAATGCCTCCCTCTCCCCCTAGTGGTTTCAGCTAATTACTGCAACCTCCATGGGCCAGGCTCATTCCCTGTAAGAAGCGGCTGAGTCTCAGAAGAATCTGGGTGAATTCTTAGACTACAGAATCCTAGACATGTAGAAGGGATTCTGTATCTCAGTTTAAGCACCATTCCTGCCCCCATTTACCAGATAGAAAAACTGAGGTCCAGAGAGAGCACATAGACTACCAAAGGAATTAGAACCCACCAGCTCTCCTGAGGAAAAGGGAGAAGATTTTAAGGCCAGAAATGTCCAAAATGATCAGACTTTTTACTTGCATTGCTGCCTGATTATCTCCGAAGGTTCTATCCTTAGCTCGCTAATGCAGACAGACCTAGGCACATGCTCTACTTGTCAGATCCTTGCTGCTTTAGTCTGTCTTCTCTCCTCACTTCATTATCCGCCTCAAAAGGTGGGTCCCAGATCTGACTGTCTCCAGCTATGGAGTTTTAGACAAACTGCCTCCACATCTCCACTATATTGCTTTTCTCAGTTGTGCCTAGAAAGCAGACTAGGCCCAAGTGGCACCAGGTCTCCTTGCAGCCGCTTAAGGAGATGTGTGGGGACAGAGATGCTGTGCCTGATTAGCTGTGCCCGTCATGGGGCGAGGCAGCTTTGCTAACATGGGGATCCCTGGATCTGTGACTCCCCAACCCAGGCTTCTACAAACCTGGATTCCTTTCTGTTCCAACTGTCCAGATTTCTGGTTTCTCACATCTCTACAGTGACCATCCAAACAGGGCCAAGCTCTGTCCTAGGGTAAACTTCTCAGAGCAAGGCCCTGCCTGTCCTCGGAAGTTCAAGGCTGCCCAAATCCACATGCGAGCAGTGTCCCAGCACAGTCTGAGGGAGCGATAGGCTTTGGGGTGCCGGGTCTGATGCCTCGAGGCTGCAGGAACCTCTTGACTACAACTTCCGGTCCCTGCTCCAGGCCCCCCCACAGGCATCTCATCGATGAGTCCCTCCACTGGAACTGACACGCGCCCCCTCCACCCGCTGCCCCTGTGCCTAGTCCCGGGCTACAGTGGCCGACTCCAAAGCCAGTGCCCCGCTCTCTGGGGAGAAAGACCGTGCACGGGGGCGGACCCATTCCTTCCCACCCTGGCTGCACCCACACTCCCACCGCCCTGGCCTGGGAGCTGTCCCTTCCCTCCCGAAGAGCCTGCCTTGAGTCCCAACCCCTACTGCCCCGAGGTAGCTTCGGAGAGTCGCTCCACCTCCTCCCCTGGAATCAGTAAACACACTGCAGTGGAAATGCAGCCGTCACGTGGCCAGCACGGCCCGCCAACCTTGGCACTTCTCCTCTGATCCCGTTTGTTTTTCTAATATAAAACTAATATGACATAATGTATAATCTAATTTGGAAATTACCATTTGCTTGGCTGGCCCACACTGCCAGCCAATACCAACAGCAAGAGAAATTATTTAAGAATGTTTCTTTTCCTTCGGAACACGGTTGATAATTTATTTTTCCGTCAGAAGATTACTTTTCTCTTTACGACATTTCCTGCCCACGTGACTCGTGCTCCGTTCAATAAAACACTGTGTGCCTGATGCAGGGGAGGTGAGTCAGCACAGCTCTTCCTCAGTAGCCAAGGGTGTTCATCGCTTTTGATGGGGGGGCCTAGGGCTGCTGCCCACGTATGGGAGGAGGGCACCAAGGGGGCTTTTGCGGGCAGGACGGGGAGCATCTCACCAGCGCCAAAGGCCACTCACAGGGCCCGGAGCAGCGGGGGCCCCACTGGCCCCTGGACTTGAGTAGTGCTTGTTTGGCATTCCTGGGCAAGAGGGCTTAGCACCAGGATGGGCCGGAAGTGGAGAGGATGCTTTACTGAAATGACTCCACCTGAGCCCCCCTGGAAAGAAGCACCTCTTCTCCTGTCTCCACTGGACACAGCCACACGCAGCCCACCTGTGTCATCTCACTGCACCTTCAGCACCAAACTGTTCCAGCCAACTCATTCCTCTGTTTTTGCTTTCAGCAAATATTTCAAAGGCACTGCTGCCATCTGGTTTCAAATCCTAGCCCAGCCACTTGTACTTCTGTGACCTTAGACAAAGCTTCGCGCTGTGCGAGCCTCCACGACCCTCATCTGTAGAATGGGGATAACTTTGTGCAGACAGATGTACAGATGAACCAAAGGGGCTGGCCCAATCGTGCTACTGTCACAGGCTCTGAACAGTGGTGCTCAGGGGTTACCAGTGTTCCCAGACTTGTTGAGAGCTCTGGTCCCACTGATACGCTTGGACCTCGGAAATCATGCTGGCACTGAAAGCTGACTGACCCACCAGGTCATAGCTGACCACAAGTTACTGCAGGTACTGATCAGCTCACTTCTCCAAGGTCTGGCCCCTGGAAAAATATCCCCACCCCAAAGAGTTTATGGCAGTGGTCTCTCAAGGGGGTTTCTTCCCTCCCACTGCAATCTGAGGAAAAGGCTAAAAATGGCCCTCTCAAATCCCTCCCTCACCCCGACCAGTCTCCTGATGTGAGAAACTTAATCTCCTGGTTAGGGAGTTTATTTACCCACACAAATGACAGTACTGATGTCTTCCTGGACATGGTGAGATGGGGCTGATGGACACTGTGGTGAAGGACAAGGGGTGAAGCCCTCACTCTGCCGAGCGGACCACCTCCTTGAAGTCACTGGCCGAGAAGACCGGTCAAGGCCAAGTACTCAGCCTCAAGCAGTTAACTATGTTAAGTGGCTGTTTGGGTTTCACGGTTTCAAGGCAACTGGCTCTTCATGAAGTTGACTGGATGTTTAGACACAGGCTCTCTGCCTGAGTGGTTGTTTGACAGAATGGAGTGGGTGTTTTGTTACTGCTTGCTGACCAGTGCGACCTATTGCTTTTGCATAGTTTGACTGGCTTGACTGCTTGTTTGGCTGTGGTGATTGGTGGTTTCACCAACTTGACCAGTTGTTTTGTCACCGTTAGACCCACTCGACCGGCTGTTTAAGTTGGATAGGTGCTTTGGCACTCATTAACTAAGCTGACTGAGTTTGATTGAACTGACTGGATGCTTGAGTGAATTAATCCAAATATTTGGACATCATATGAGGCCGATGATTGGCTGTTTACAAGAGCCTGGGCGTGTTGCTATTACGCAACCCAGCTGACCCATTGTTCTGGCATTGTTGGACCTCAAGGCTAGCTGTTGAGTGGGTTCAGTGTTTTGGCTTTAACTCTAAAGACCGGCTGCTTTAGAGTATTTTTGGTCAAAGAGATTGGTTTTTGACTGCTTTGGTATTATTTAACCAAGTTGACTTGTAATTCAAACTGAGTTCATGTTCTGTTAAGAGTTTGATCTCACTGTGTGGAAGGGTACCCATTTCTTGGCTACAATGATAAGCTCTCAGGGCACCTTTTGTACCTTGCTTGTCCATTTTGAGTATTGTTCAGTCACCTTGACTTAGTGACTCACTGAATTAAATGGGCATTTCCATAGGGTCTCTACAGGAGCAAGGACAGCCAGCACAGACAGACCTCGCCCTGCTGACCAGTGGGGGAGCGGAAAGACCAAGAAAGGAGGGACCCGAGCCTCTAGCCTGCATGGGGCAGGTGAGAACAGAAGGGCTAGCAGCGAGGCAGCTGCTGTGTGTAAAGGCATGCAGAGCAGGGCCTTCCTGAGCCGAGCCAGAGACGAATGCATTTGGCAGAACACTTCAAGAATGCAACCTCTGGGTTAAGTGGTTGAAATTAGGCCCAACGGGGCTGTTTCACTGAGAATTTACAGTTGCTCACAGAACTCAGCCTGACCAAGTAGGAGTCCCAGCCAAGATGGAGCCTGGCTTCCCCACCAAGGGGCTTCACCAGCAGTACACACCTCTCCACCTTTGATTAACCTATCTATGTACCTCCGCGGGGAACCACGAGGATGTCCTGCTTGTCTCCCCATGGTTGGGACCTCTCCCTGGAACCCACAGGCAAAGGCCGCCCACACCACACATGAGGCACCACGGAGACTTTGGCCGCAATGGCAGGCCAGGGAATGGGAAAACCTGCTATGCACTCGGCACGCTGGGATTGGGGCCGAAGGGCCCTCTCAAGGCTGCCAGACTGACCTCTCATTGTACACCTGGGAAGTTGAGGCTCAGAGAGAGGAAAGGATTTTTAAAACCAGGTCCTACACTGCAAGGTAGAGAGGCTTTTCCATGTAGATGGGCTCCAACTGGAAAGCCCTGATCAGGGGTTCAAGGGAGGGATCGGTTTCCACACAACGAAGACAAGAAAAGGATGAAGGAAGGGCAGGGCCGAGACAAGAAAAGGATGAAGGAAGGGCAGGGCCGAGACGGGAGCATGGCTCTTCAGTTCACTGGGCGGCTTGAGGCGAGCCCCTTCTGGAGAACGTGAGTCACGGCTGAATGAACATCCAGGGTCCCTGAGCTTCAGGTTTCACCATGTCTGGGCCTCCTGCCTCTGGCTGCACCGACAGAAGTAACAACATTGCAGCAAAGGAGACATTGGCCTCACTCAGCTGTGTGTGGAGTTGAAGACAAGAGTTCATGTGTACATATCGAGTGGGTCGAAACCAAACAGGAAAGGTTCACCAAGCCATGTCCTAGGAAAACTGATAAAGAAGGAAACAATGTCCTCCCTAGGGAAAGATGAGATCACTGTCTGGAAGTCAAAGCCTTTCAGAGGACAGAGAAGTGCAATGAATGTCAGAACAGAAGTGAAGACAAGAGGGCACCCATGGGCACCTGGAATATAATTTTTATATATATATATATATTTTTTTTATTCTACCTGAAATATATTTTTGACAGAGTGACCCTGGACACAGGAGACTCCTGGTTCCCAGACTTTCCAGCAGAATTCCTGTCAGGGAGCAAATACCCAGTAAGTCAGGGGCAGGAGAATTGCCATCTCCTTGCTTAGATTTATTAGCTCTCTTAAGGTCCCCAGCATTCACGCAGTACCTCCCTCTTCCAGCACAGGCAGTTTGTACAGAGCTTGGGCACCACTGTCTCCAGATTCTTTCAGCACAAAGAACTGTGAGACAGGCCTCAGCACCCAGCACTCAAGCCATCACTTTCTGTCCGTGTCTCCAAACACTGAACCTGACTGGGAAGAGCCACATAGCCTTGGCTAAGGGCAGAGCCTTGTAACACCTTACTGAAAACCTACCTCAGACTAGATCTTTCAGACACTGAAAGAGAGAAAGTCAGGGCATCACTCTCCAACTGTCTGACAATGCTCAGCACCACACTCAGTGCTGAGTAGCCCGATCCCTGGGCAGCTTCTAGAAGGCAGTGGAGGTAGGAGATAAAAGAAGTCAGAAAGAGAACCAGAGCATTAAGCCTCCCATCCAGGAGCCTAAGAAAACACTATAGGCTAAGAAACATGCAGTCGGCCTCCACACTACCCCAAAGCCCTGGCCAACAGGTCCAGGGCCATAGGCCACCCAGGCCTCTGCCTTCTACCCAGACAACCAGGGGCAGTACTAGAACTTTCAGGACACGAGCAGTCCCCTCTCCAAACAGGCACCAAGGCCACCCAAGGACTGAGCACAGATTGGAGAAAGTTAGGCTGCTGGTTGGAGGCATCCAGGGAAAAGAGCAATCACTACATACTTGGCAAGTAGCCGGGGGCCTGGGACTGCTTCCCGCTGACCCGCTCTGTAACCTGGGGGCGGGCATCCCTGACCTCTCTGGTTTTCTCTTCCCAGCTGCTCACATGGGAAAGTTGGGGCTAGGAAAGTTCACAGAAATCCTGGAGTCCCACCCTGTGTTAGTCAGTTTCCTGTTGCTATAACAAAATACCTGTGAAAAACAATTTAAGAGGAGGAATGGTTTATTTTGGCTTATGGTTCAGAGGTTTCCATCCATGGTCAATTGGCTCCACTGCTTAAGGCAGAAACATCCCAGTACAAGGGCACCTAAAGGAAAGCTCCTCCCCTTTTGGTACAAGAAACACAGAAAAAGGGAAAGAGCCAGAGGAATGCGCTGGGATGAGACATACCCTTTGAAGGCAGGCCCTTAGTGATGTCTTTCCTCCAACTAGACTCCACCTCCTAAAGCCCCACGGACTATAAATTTATCAATGGATAAGTCTACTGATACAAAGTAAGCATCCTGGTGATCTGATCACCTCTCCAGGCCTGACCTCTACTCTACACACTCCTGTCTCTGAGATCTGCTCCCTAGTTAAACCATAACATTTCCAAATGCCGAGGCAGGAAGCCTGAGCCCAGTGGGTCAGTGGCAAATTTGGGCCTGGAGCCTGGATCCCGGTCCCAGTCACTCACTCCCCACCACCCTCTGGGCTTCTCTCCAGCACCTGCACAGATCTGCTCATCACCACTGCAGCTCTCAGAGCCTGGAGCCCCTAGATGGCCCATTTAATTGCTCGGGCTGCTACAACAGTGCCACAAACAAGGGCAGAGGGAGGAAGGGGGGGTAGCGGGAGCACACATTTACAGTCTTATAGTTCTGCTAGCTGGAAATCCAAAATCAAGGTGCCGGCAGATTGCTCCCCTCTGAGGAATGAAGAGTCTGCCCCATGCCTCTCGCCCAGCTTCTGGGGGGACTGACTGGCACTCTGAGCTCCTGGCTTACAGGAGCATCCCCTGAACTCTGCTTTCATCATCACACGGTGTCCTCTCTGTACGTGTGTCTGGCTCCAGCTTCTTCATCTTCATAAGGACAGCAGTCATAATGGGTATCGGCCACCCTAACAGCTCGCCTGGTCCCCAGATGAGGTCACATTCCCAAGGACTGCAGAGGTTAGGGGCTCCACATATGAATTTAGAGGGTGTAGCTTGACCCACACCGGAGCAGTTCTTCAGTCCCTCTTTGGACTGCAGCCCACCTGTGTGAGCACACACACACTCCCACACTCCCCCACACACACACACATACAGGGCAGCTGAGCACAAAGCACTGCTCGGCGTGGTATGGCTCCCGTCCTCTCACCAGGCACCTGGTGTGATGCCCACCACTAGGGAGGCTGATGGCTGGACTTGGACACTCTGAAGAAAACACGGCTGACCCCGTGGACACTGACTCTGTGGCACTACAAGCCGCTGCTCCTCCTCTAATGTGGGTCCCAGCTGTGACAAAGGAATGACCTGCATTCAGGGTGAGAAGGGCCGCAAAGGGACAAGACACAAGATGCTAATGCCAAGGCCAGACTGGTAAAGGATAACTTTGATCTCCCAGCCCTCTTGGGCACATGTCCTCCCTGCCCGCGTCTCTGAGGTGCCCCTGCAGGGAGTCCCCTCAGTGACGTGGACAGATCACAAGCCCCGCAGAGCACCTTCAAAGACTCCTCCTGGCCAGGTGGGCAGAGAGCCAGGCCACGCAGCACTGGTCTCCACGCTGCATGATCACTGCCGCCTTATCCACGGCCCCCAGAACCATAGCTCCTGGAGTATGGGGACAGGGCCTTACTCACTCGGGCCAAAGCACTGCCAGGAAAGGAAGGCAATTCACTTAGCCTCTGCTTCTAGACTGTGCAGGCAGCTCTGTAGCCTCTGCACCCAGAAGCAGCAGCTGGTTTGTGTCATCTTCCCGGGAAGGCCTTCCAGCAGCAGGACTTTGGTGGGCAAAGGAGCCACTCTGAGGCAGGGGACAAGGGCTCCAGATCAGCTGCCACCCTGTGGGGAATGGGGTGTATGGCGGAGGAGCTCTGGCCCAGCACCGACTTCTCAGTACCAGCCACGTGATGTGACCTGCAGACCGGTTGCTCCAGCCCCACCCCATCACCCACACAGGCTGGAGACCTCACCTGAGCCCTGGGTTCCACGGGGACAGAAGTGAACAGGACCCACTCGCTGCTTCTCAAGTTTGTTCACGTGCTCTTGCCCTTGGTCTCTCACACACGTGCACATTCACTCTTTTTCACGAATGTTCCCCACTCATGCCTCCTTGAGACGAATCCATATATTTACTGCCAGTGCTGCATTCATCATCGGTGCTACTCATGTCTGGATTTTAAGTCATTTCATTCGCGGATTCAACCAACATCATAGTCCCTGTCTGCTGGAGGCTGTGAGATCTGCCTGAGGCTGGAGGACACAGAAAGAAATAAACAAGGCAAACAAAGCCTGTCCTCTTACCAGAGGAGGAAGCCAGATGAATCGTCACAGCACAGAGCATACTCTAGGGCAACAGGCTGGGGACCTGGGCTAGAGGTGACCTCTCTCTGGGGAAGACTCCCTGAGACAGTGCCAGTCAGGACAGAATGAGCCCAGGGAAAAGCGTTTGGGCAGCAGGAACAGCAGCTGTGGAGGTCCTGATACAGTAGGGAGGGAGGGGTCAGTGGGATCCCAGTGAAATAGGCAGCACACTGAGACAGGGACTGATGGGAGAGTCTTCCCAGGGCGCGCTGTGAAGGAGAGGGCTCAGGGAACAAGAGGAGCAAGCGGAGCCCAGACGAGCAGCAGCAAACAGCCTCCTCTGAAGGAGGGGGGTGGACAGAGCTGGGGCTGCAATGGATAGCCGCCTCCTAGACACAGCCAGCCCGGAACGCAGAAGGGAGAGCCAGGAATACACGCCCTGACCCCACTCTTCCCTCGTCATCTCTGTGTGCCTCGCAGTAGCCAGCTCCAAGGGGCAGCTGACAGGACCACAGGTCTGCACCAGATGCAGTACTGGGTGGAGGTGGCTGGGGTGCCCGTAGCACATCTCTGGTGGCAGCTCAAGTCTCCCTCACGAATAGGGCAGTGGCAGCGGAGAGCTGTCCTGCAGTGAGAGGTCCTGGGTGCCCAGGAGAGGAGGAGGAGGAGGAGGAAGAGGAAGTAGGGCTGGGGGAAGCAGGACCAGCCTCCCAGGGGTGCATAAGGAATCTGGACTGTACTGTGGTCAAGTTTAAAGCACAAGACCATGCTGCTCCACTCTCTAACTCACATACACCACCGGCCAGGCCACCCACAGCTGCCCAAGTCACTGATTCACGTGCTAAGTCTTGGAGCACCAGCCCTGCCTGAGGAATGCAGGTACTTCCAGCCTGGATCTCTCTGGGCAGCACAGGGCCAGGAGCAAGAGGCCCTCTCTAGGGACAGGTTCCCAGGACAGCTGGCCAGGAGGCTCCTCCGCCCACAGGGCAAAGGGAGTTTGGGGCCTACAAGAGTGGTTTAGGGCAAAACCAAAAATGGCTGCTCTAGCCCCAGCTCCCTGCCCCAGCCCACCCCAGAGGGGACTCAGTCAGGTAATGGCAGGCTGTCCAAGGGAGGGGACCTCGAGGACACCTAGCTTGTGCTGTACAGCCACCAGCATCCTCCTGCCTGAGATCCCAGAAGAGCCCCGGACCAGCACAGGCTTATAGAAGATGACCCGCAGGGTCTCGCGCAAGCCCTGGGAGGGAGGGTAAAAGGGGGGAACCACCTGTCCCCACCTATTCAGGGCTGAGGCTGTGGGGTGCCGCTGGGCCCCTCTGCTCCCCATTCTTGGGTGGGGAGAGGGTGGATCCAATTGTGGGAAACGTTTTCCCAAGCCTTACCCAGAAAGCCTGACCAGTCTTGGCCATCTTGGGCTCTGCCCAGGCAGAGGGCAAACCGGGACAGCCTCTTTCCCATCTTCCCCATGCCAGCCAGGTGCGGGATCACCTCCAAGGGCCGGGCCAGCACGGCTCCTCTCTGTCCACACCCACCACTCCGTCCTTGAGCACCAGCCATGCACCTGACCCCGGAGGTGGGGACGCCACGGGTGTGGGGCAAGAGGTGCAGTAAGTCGAGGGAGGTTGAGGCACTGTCAGATCAAAGGCAGACTGAGAGCGTGCTCAGAGCGTCAGAGCAGGCTTCTCGGGGAGGGAACCACTGGGCAGCAACTTAGCGGTAAGAAGAATGTACCAAAACTCATAGAAAAAGAAGAAATTGTGTATAGCACTTCATTCGTTCACTTCCAGAATCCCTTCTGATCCTTCAGACTTCGGTCTCAGCAAACTGGGACTTAGGATGAGTAAATGTTTAGCTCCGGCGCTCCCTTTAGACAGGATTCCCATATTCTGATCACAACGACTAAGGCCCAGAAAGGGGAAAGGACTGTTCAAGGCCACCCAGCAGGGAATTAGTGAACAGATCCTGAAACTGTGGTCTCTGAGCTCCCTCTCTAATAAGCCACTGCCTCCTTCTCCTTTTCCTAACACCCTCTGTCTTGACCAACTGCCCTTCTCGCCCAGGCAGACTCAGGACAAGTTTTACAGGGAGGTAACCATTTGGGGTGGGAGGCAGAAAGTAGAAAAGAAAGTTTAACCCCATAGTGTTTTCATACTTGGGACCTGAAAACACGCTTTCCCCGGCAAAGCAGCTTAGCGTTAAGCGGAAAATCGGCTTGGAAGGATGTGATATCATTTATAACAGTACATTAAATGCAAGCTGAGAACCCGATATATTTTAGGAACATTCAGCACACTCTAGACTAATAAACATTTTACAATATTATTGCACATGTTCATTTCACTTTGTACAAATAATCATTCCCTTCACATCTAATAAGTCTGCTTGACACATAAGTGGTCTTGGGCAAACACCTCAGAGGGCCTTGTTTCTCTCTACATTGATCATTTATTTGTGTAGCCCTCTGGGACAGTGACTAATGATTTTGAGGTTTAAATGTCCCCAAACATCATCTTTGTCTCCCTGCCTGTTATCATACAAACGCGAAACAATTTTGTCTTGGCCTCAGAATGGGTTGTTTTTCACATATGAAAAATGCCTGTCCCTTCCCTGCCTGGCATGGCATCAATCAGTTTAAAACAATATTTGGAGGAGCCCTGGTCTGTGGGTCCTCCAGTGAGCTCTTGAGGTCCCCAGGAGACGAAAAACACCACTTACTGGGGAATTTCCAAACAAACCTAGAGCCACACTGCCAGAGGCCTGGTCTCCCCACGAGGCAGCCATGAGTCGTAACATACCACCAAGACCCAGGGAACCAAGAGTCGCTGCTCAGTGTCCTCCTTTCAGAACATTCCTGGGGGTCTCCGGGGCCTGCCACTGCTATGCCAGGAGCTGGAGGGTTGAACCCAAACTGGTCCCAATCTTCAGGAACTTAGAATCAGGGCATGGCCATCACTAACTCAAAGAACCTTAGTTTAAGAAACAGAAAATGTGCCTGCTTGAAATAGATTCATCCAATTGAGTCCATTACTTGGGGAGCAGATGCCTTTGTAGAATTAGAAAAGAAAAGCATTCTCCCTGTGAGTAGATGTATCTGCTGCGCTGGGGGCATCCTTCAGCAGGTGTTCTCATGCAATGCACAATCGAAACAATGTACAAAGCAGCCACCTTGATGGAGGGAGGGTAGGACAGTGGGCACAGAAACAGCACTATGCATTATATAGGAGGCTACTGTGTGAGGAAGCCCAAAGAGAAGATAGCTGACAGGGGAAGAGGTTTCACAGAGGAAGTGACCTTTGAGTTTGGCCTTGGAAGAAAAGGAAGAAGAGCAGAAGGCAAAGGAGAAGAGCATTCACCCCGCCTCACTGCTACCCCACTCTGAACAGAGGAAGAGCCGCCCATAAGACACCACCTCGGCAAGGTTGGCATTTGGAGACTGAACAGAAGGAGGAAGACAAATGCAGGAGGGAGTGAGGGCAAGAAGCAAGGAAGGACAGAAGGGCAGACGGACGGATGGATGGACGGATGGATGGGAGGCAGAGACTATGTTTTAAGAGTCTGGGATTTTTTTACTGAATTATTAAGACCACTGTGCTTTTACCCACAAGCAGCAAATGGTGCATTCGGGACTGTGTTTTGAACAATCACCCTGCCTGGGCTGAACTGGAGACAGCAGTTGTAGGCACTGTGGGAGCCCCTGGCCTGAAGCTAGTGAGGCCATTTGGAGTCATCCTACAAAGGAAAGGGGAGGAACCTCAGCAGCCTTCCTCCTGGCTGAGCCATGGAGCCAGGCTCAGAAACAGGACCCATCTGCCAGGCTCCATCAGCCCACTAATGCCCACCTGCTCAGTGCACTGGCCCAAAACCAGCCTCCTCACCCTTGTGCCCAAGAAGCCTTGTCCTTAGCGTACACTCACTCAGATCTGGTATCAGCGGGCTGACACTGGCTCCAATGGCACTCCCTCCCTGTCCACTTCCAGAAGCACCTGAAACAGGTCAAGAAACCCGCACTGGACCCTCGCTTTGACCTTCTCCCACCCCCGCCACCACCTCTGCCTTTCCCAGCATGTATAGTTCACCCTACAACCTGACGTGCTATTTGACACATCCCCTGGGCCTTTGCACATTCTGCCTTTAACTCTCACTCTTGCTCTGCCTTGCTACTGCCTCTTGTCCTTCAAATCAACTCAAAGCCCCTCTGGCCCCACGACTGAATGAGGACCTCCTCTGTGGTCCACAGCTCCTGACTTTTCTCAGCATGGCATTTATATGTAGATTTTTCATAGTCTACTCGTGTCAGTCTTCCAATCTGAGGCTCTCAGTGGCCAGACGTGACTGACAGTAACACTGCCAGGTGCACAAACCTGCACATCAGATATGGATTCACGCAGCTTCCCTGAGAGAGTCTGGATGATGTGGGACACGGTTCTGAGGCTGCGATCAGAGAAGAGACTCAGAGCATCTTGTCCCCAGGTCATCACAAGCCAACACATGGAGAAGGGTTCCACAGGCCCAGTGAGGAGCTATCTGCCTCTCTCAAGTCCTCTGAGGATTAGAACAGGAGCCAGAGTCCTCCCTGCCATTCTGCGAAGGCTGACTGGAAAAGTAGAAAGTTCTAGAGTGAAGGTTCTATTCTGGGGCTGATATAAGTGTGATATGAGTGACTAAGCCTACTTCTAGGCCACTCCAAATCCTACCCTCTGCTCCTGTATTATACCCTCTCTTGGCCACACTAGCTCTTTGGCCCCTTCTGACACTACCTGGACACAGATACACAATCTGTGCATAAGGGCCAGAGATATACAGTCTTAGAGGCTGAGCCCAACCTTCCCCATATCTGTAGCCTCCAACAGGCAGAGTAGTAGGTACCACCCACCAATGGAACAAATCACTCCTCAGTTCACTTAATAAGTATGGACTGGACCATCACCAGAGAAGGGACAACCAGAAGATACATAGAATAAAAGACACACTGTGGAGCTGACACCACGGCACAGGGGGCCCTGCTCAGCATTCACATGGCTCAGGAAGGAGAGGGTGGAACAGGAGAAGCAAGGACAAGCGGGAACCATGCTAGGCCTCTGATGAACGACTGAGACCCTCTGGGATGAACCGGTGTCATGGAGCTGCACATAACCCGGGCTGGGACCCTGGGCTCTGAAGGAGACAAGGAAGAGGCTGGGGACTCCGGACTCTGAGCTGCTGCCTCGTGTCATCTGCCAGAAACCATGGCACCTACTCCCCTTCCCAGCTGCCACCGCACCTCCCCACCCAGCTCACAGCCCAAACGCTCTCCCAGGTCCTGCTCCCTGGAGCCCTGCAAGGACATGGATCTGGAGGTGGGGCTCCAGCTCCAGTAAACCTGCTCTGTGCCTGGCACAGAACTAGTCCGTGGAGACTCAGCAGGGGAAAGTGCAGGGTTAGTGCTGTGACTGTTATTTTAAATGCTACAGGCCTAGTTACAGACATTCTCCCTTGAGAAATAATGAATCAGGCTGGATGGCGACATTCAAAAGAACAGAGGTTCACATAGGCCAAGTTGCTCTGACTTCGAGACCAGGCAGATGAGATGGAGCCTCTGCCCTCAGGGCTGGCTCCCTTCAGCTAGCAGTGCCTCTCCACGTGCCGCACTCCTACTTCCACTGCCTGACCCACCGCTGTCAGGTCACAAGCCAGGCCACCAGCAAAGAGGACGGGAGCAGAACAAGTCCACTCCCCTCGGGACACTCCCTGGGAGCTGCAGGCATAGCTTCACCTAGCTGTTCGGGGACCCAACTGCCACTCCTAGCTACTGGGGCGGGGAGGTGTGGGCTCCACTGAAATGAGAGGTTTCCTTACTTAATGTAGACAGGGGGTAGATGCTGGGAGTCAACAGGAAGTCTCCACTAGGGATCTGCGTCTCAGAGCCCGGAGTCAGACTAACCTAAAGGCCACTCCTAACTCTGCCACTCTCTGCCTCTGTGATGTTGAACAGAGCAGCTGCCTTCCCTGAGCCTTTGTTTCCCTAAGCACAAGAGAGCGTTACCATGACACACAGGCCTATTCTAAGTACTCTGCATGGACCACACCATTCTTAAGCCCACACTGAACAGGGGCTGTGTGTATCATTAGCCCCATTTTATAGATGAGGAACCCGAGCCTTAGAGACCTGAGATGATTTCCCCAAAGTTAGGTTCACTCTCCAACACACTTAGCAAGAGCCTGCCCAGCACCAGGCTCTATGTGTGGCTCTGTGCTGTGCTCTGGAGATGAAGGGGGAAAGCCAGACACAATCCCAGCCCTGCCAGGGCGCAGGCAGCCTTCATTCCATATGTCCAAGGGCCTGGGGGCTTGCCAGGGAAAAGAGCAAAGGAGTTCTTTGTTTTGCCTTTTCCCATAGCAACCAACCTGTGCTCAAGGTATCTGTCAGAGGGCTTCTCCCAGCCCAGGCCCAGCACCAACTGCTCCCAGAGAGTCTGGCTGGTTGAGGAGGAGAAGCCAGTGAGTCCAGGGTCTCTCAGAAGTGGCCCCAGGTCAGCCAGAGGGAACCAGAGGAGATAGCACTGTCAGTACCCCAAACCCCCTCAGCGCAGACTTCCCCACCAGAAGCATTTGCACACCACCACTGCATAAGGCCCTTTCGCAGGTGAGGAACCAATTCCCTGCCATGGATGTAACCATTGTCTACTGCAAACATGCACTATCACAAACAGAAATCAAAGAAAAGCTAAGTCACTTGTCCAAGATGACACAGGAAATAGTCAAAAAGGCAGATGTTGAGGAGGTGTGGGTGGGTAGGGATATGGGTAAAAATGAGAATTAACTTGTGTCATATACTGGGACAAATTCCCCAATGTTATATATGACTTTGAGCTGTATATAAATTGTACCAATAAAGAATTCAATTAAAAAAAAAAGGCAGATGTGCCAGGAAGCATTCCAGAAGCTGAATACAGGGGTGGCCCTGCCTGGTCATTGTAAGAACCGACACACATAACCTTGGTTACTGACTAGCACAGGGAATAGGCGTGAAGTCATCAAAGAGTCACATGTCAGGCCAGGGATTTAGCTCAGTGGTCCTGTCATCTGCCTTGCAAGTGCAGGGTCCCACATTCAATCCCAGTAACCACATACAACAATGAGGGGGGGCGACTCATGCCCACCAGCAATCAATACCACAATGCTGGGTGTCGTAGCTCACGCCTATAATCCCAGCACTCGAGAGGCAGAGGCAGGAGGATTGCTCTGAGTTCAAGGCTTGCCTGGGCTACACAATGAGCTCAGGGCCAGCCTGAACTACAAAGCAAGACTGTAAGAGCCTATCTCAAAAAGAAAAAGAGTCGAGTGGATGGGTAGGGATGTGGGTAAAAATGAGAATTAACTTTTGTCATATACTGGTACAAATTTCCCAATGTTATATGTGATTTTGAGATGTATATAAATTGTACCAATAAAGAATTCAATTGAAAAAAAGAAAAGAAAAAGAGTCGCATGTCTTCTGGGAGAGGCAGACTCAAGGAAAGAGCAGGTAACGCCCAGTGAAAACCCTGCAAGAACCTGCCGTGAGTCTGCACATCTGGGGGCTCAGGAAAACAACAGAGCATCTGACCTTCACTTTTTAGACAGTACCTGAGGGGACCAGCTTGATCCCATTTGCAACCAGATGGCCCCTTCTCGACTGTGAAAAGCGGTGAGAAAGTGCTACTTTCCCGGCCTCAGTCTCCCCTTCTGCAGAGCCCTTCTCTCCCTGCGGTCTAATCTCTGTGCACATGAGCCAGGTCGCACCATGTTCTGCACACTAGACCTTATTCTAGACCAGTGCTTTGCTGGGAGGAAGAGAGAAGAGATAGGGGTTACTGGGGATGGACCTTGGGATCCATTGCTGGCCCTGGACACCTCACCTGCAGCAAGAGATAGGAGCTAGTATAACCAGGGTCTGTACCCAGCAGATCAGGCGACTTCCATGTAGCATCACACAAGAACTGCTGTCCATAAGAGGGCTCCCTCCTCTCCCTCTTGCTTTGCCCAAGAGAACAGCCTCAGACAGCCACAGTTCAGGACAGATGACAGCCAGGTTGGTGATCAGTCCCCTCATGGTACCATACTGGTTGGGGCCAGAGAAGGGTCCTCACCTAGCTCCCAAGGCCCAGTCAGGCACCCCACTTAGCTCACAGGACACATTCAAAGGACCTCCGCCCCAATCATGCTGCTGTGAGACTTGAGGGGGTCTTCACACTTGGTGTCAAGAATCTTCTTCAGTTCCCAAAGAACATTCAAGAAACACAACCCAACATATCTGCATCACATCTCTACTGTCTGTTGCTTTGAGAAGCAACTGTGCTGTTTGTGATTTCTGACATTCACCCCTCCCCAAGCCCTTACCCCCTTTCCTGTTTGGCCTGTGAATTGGAAAGGGCTGTAAACAGGCAGGCAGGCTCCTTGCCCCAGGGCGGGCCTGTCAGCCAGCCAGGGCAAAGGTAGGGCCCAGGGGACCCCCACCCCCACCCGCCCCATGCAGCCCAGCTGAAGAACTTGTAAAGACAGGATTTGTTTGTTTTTTTGGATCTGGCACAGGATCTGGCTGAGGCCAGGCCCTTTGGGGAAAAGCAACTTTTAAATAAATGCTTCAAGATTGTGCAAACATTTCAGTAGTATTGGAGGCCTGGCGTTCTGGGTCAGGGAAAGAAAAAAAATACCTGTCAATCACTCTAGAGATGAAAACCTGATAGCTGAGCTGTTGGTGAGGACCAGGGCTTGGGTTGCAAATCTCAGTTGTGGCTGCTGAGACAGAGCTGCACTTAAGCCTGCTCTCAAAAAATCATTTGCATGTTAATCAATAGAGGGGCCCTACTTGACAGGCAGAGAGCACAAGGCGCTCACAACAAGATCCGTGCAATGCGTGCAGAAAGGGGCAGCTCAAAGGCAGACAGAACTGAATCTCAGCCCTGGCTCTCCCCCTGATTAGTTCGCTGGTCATGGGTAAGTTCTGGGCATCATTTAGCCTCAGTTTCCTCATTGGTAGAATGGGGTTATAACAGCAATCTCATAATGATGCAACAATTAAATACAGATTGCAACATAAAATCTGGCCCAAAGCAAAAGCATAGTGATAAATAACGGCAACATTACTAGCTCCCATTTATGGAGCATTTTCTCCAAGCAAGGACTTCCATATGCTTTCAGTGACCCGCGGACCCTAGTCCACTTGGCCGGGCATCCACAAGCCTATCCTAAGCACCTCTTCCACTGTAGCTCCCTGCTGTCAGGGACAGCTCAGCCTTGGACCTAGGGGCTGAAAGCCAGGATGATCGGAGCTGGACCAGAGAAGTGTCAACAGGGCACGATGCACACAGAGATGGCTCTGCCTGCTTCTGGTAAGAGGGGCTACCTGGACTGAGTCTTGAAGGATAAGAGGACACAGGAGCAAGCAAAGGCCCTAAAACAGGGCCTACTTGCAGGCAGAATGCGGGGACAGTCACTGGGAAGAACAGAAGCAAAGTTAGACTGGAGTCAAAGAATAAAACATCTTACATTTTGAGGGTCCAAAGTGGCTTCTCAGGCCAGGGCAGGATCTGCCCCCCTTAGCCCCCTGGCTGTTCCTCCTGGGAGCTGTGTGACTAAAGCAGTGGCCCAACCCCTCCGAGTGTAGATCTCTGCAGGACTTGCCACAAAGGGATACAAGAGGAGCAAGATCTAGCAACACTAGATTCTACTATTTTACATGTGTATACAATGCACACTTACACCCATGCACACATGCACGTACATGCAGACTCTGGAATCTCAACAACCTGGCTTGAGAGGCCAGCTTCCCCAGGCCCTGTGGCGTGAGCCCAGGAGCACTCCCACACCACGCCATCAAAGCCACAATGTGCTGCCACAAATTCAGAGGACCTCCTTCTCTGTCAGAGAGAAGCATCCACCCATCCTGGCACATTATGCAGCTCAGAGATCAAACTCCCATCCCATCCCATTAGGGAAACAGGTTTGAAAAAGGGAGAAAGCATATCCAGCCCGGAAGCAGGGAATCATGTAGACAGAAGCTTCCAGGAACAAGCAGTCATTGTGCTGACCCTTGGACAGAGAGTGGGACCCCACGGGCAGAGCATGCGTTTCAGGGAACGGCAGGAGCAGGAACCCAGAGACGTCACAGGTGAGCATGGGGGAAAGCACATGACCTGTGGGGCTCTCAGATGTAGTGTGCTACATAACAGTCCCAAGCAGGGAGAGCCCCGTGGGGTGTGCATGTGTCTGATCTGCTGTTCTTGGGAGCCAAGGGAAGCCTAGGGCTGAAGGGCAGCCAAATAGGGTCAGATTTTAGAGATTTCTGTTGCAGTGATGCAGGTGTAAACTAGATTGTGCGCGGGGCAGGATAGGTGGAATGGGTGAATTTGAAAAATGCCAAGGAGGCAGGACTTCTCAAGGAAAACTTACTCTCAGCTGGGCATGCTGGTGCATTCTGGGAGACTGAGGCAGGAAGATTTCAATTTCCGAGTCCTAGTGTCAAATTTAAAGGCCTGGGGATGTCATCTGAAGACCCTAGGCTCAATCCACAGTACCAAACAATGCAGAGCAAAAGAACAAAAACCGAGCGCATTTGTTCCCTAGAGGAAAAGCGAGATGGAGATAGAGCAGAGCTGGCATTCAAGAAACAGGAAGGTGGGAGGGTTGGGGTCTGTCACACAGGAGCTCCCTCAACTCAGGACAGAGGAGATGCTGGGAATGGGATTCCTCACCCTGCCCCGCCCCTCCACTGAGCCCTGCACTTCCTCCTGTCCCGAGGGCCTGCCCACCCTCATCGCTGCCCAGGAAGAAGGCCAAGACCTCCAGCCCACACCAGGCAGCCCAAGGGACGGGGTGGGGGCGCCCGCTCCTTTCTCAAGCAGAAAGTGGGGGAGTTGGACAAGTTAGCTGGCAGAGGACCTCTTCTTCCTCCACTTTACCTCCTTCCCTCTTCCTGGCTCGTCTGCTCCTTCTCCAGGGCTGCCCTTGGCTAGAAAGGAGGTAACAGGCAGGGTTGCTGCGATCCTCCGTTGAAAGAGTTGGCAGGTGCCACGCCCAGAGGGCGGCGCCACGCGTCCGGGAGGAGGTGCCACCGTCGGCTGGGACCCCTCTGCGCAGTCAGGGCAGCAGGATTTGAACCTGGGTCTGAGGATTCCCACGCAGCCGCGGCCGCCTCTCCTCCTCCTCCCTTCCGCCAGCGCTCCTCCCCGCCTCCGCCTCGTAGTCCTCCGAGCTCAAATGCGCGACACCTGGAGCAGGCGCAGCCGCCCGCCCGGCTGCCTGGGCCTCATTACGGCCGGCCCTTATCGCGGCGTGCATCACATTATTTCATTTCAAAGAATCCACAGAGAAGCCCGTCCCCGGTCGACAACAGAAAGTAAAAACACAGCTGACTCCCATTAGAGCCCTCTCACAGGCTCCGCGTGAGGTAATGAAATATGGAAGCGGTGAGATATGTAATGCTTTATTAAGCGGTCTCAGCTACAACGGCGTGCATGCCAATTACGCCTGCAGGCTACCGCCCGCCCCTGGCCGGGACCACCCAGCGCGCGCCCGGCCCGCGCCCCGGACGAGCGGCGGGAGGGGCGGAGGGGGCAGCGGGCCGCCGGGAGAGGGAGGGGGCCGCGGGGAGCAGAAGGAACGGAGAAAAAGAAGGAACGAACGAACGGAAGGAAGGAAGGAAGGAGGGGGCCAGGGAGGGGCGGCGGCGGTGCCTGGTGCGTCCCCGATCGGGCACCGGGAGGCCTGGTCTCTGCGCCACCCCGATGGGGCCCTGGGACCCAGGCCCGGCTGCTCAGCTGGTCTCTTTTGTAGCGAACTGCCTGTAGCTCCCCTGACGGGGTCTGAAAGGCGCAGTTCGAGCGTTTGTGAGACATGGGCTTGGTTTACACCCCTCCCAGGGGGATTGTTCGGTGCCATTCATACGATTAGAGTAGGAAGGTCCGGACCGTCATACTGCCGTCACTACCCCTACTTTTTTTTTTTTTTTCTTTGAGACAGGGTCTCGCTTTGTAGTTCAGGCTGGCTCTGAGCGCACTATGTAGTCCAGGCAAGCCTCGAACTCAGCAATCCTCCTGTCTCTGCCTCCCGAGTGCTGGGATTACAGGCGTGAGCCACCACGCCCGGCACTGTGGTATGTGGTATTGATTGCTGGTGGGTGTGAGTCTCCACACCCAGCATTGTATGTGGTTACCAGGAATCGAACTCAGGACCCTGCATTTGCAAGGCAGGCGCCGGAACCACTGAACTAACCCTCCAGCCCCACTACCCCTACTTTTTACATACTCGATACTGTGTCAAACAGGAAAAATATGCTTTACCTATTGTGACTTATGTGACGGATGATACACTAAGCACTTCAGACACGTTTAACATCTCATTGAGCCTCTAAAGAACCCTTGGAGAAAGTCCTAAAATACGGTAAGGTCTTCCACTCCTCATGTCTTCGGACGTGCTCTTTATCCTGCACTATAAGCCCTCTCTCTTTACCGGGTATACTGTTTAGGGGAGCCCGCAGGTGGGTCAGACTAGGTTTGTGCTGCCTCTGGGATCCTTTGGCTTTAGGAGGCATGAGGCCCACCTGAGAGGGACCAGGTGTGTCAGGCAATGTCCCCTAGAGCCCAGGTTCTGTTCTGTTGCTCCTCCCTCCCCTCATGGCCAAAATCTGTTCCTCCATATACATTCGTCTTGAAAAACAGTAGCAATTTTACTTCCACTCACAACCAGCCTGGAAACTCGGCCCCACAACTTCCCCAGCTGCAAGGGATGATGGTGACGTTAATCTCTAGCTCAGTAGCCATGTGTTCTGCTAAATCTGGGAGTGTTTTATTAGAAGGGGGGAAAAAAAAGAATAGAACCAGGAAAACAGGCCACATAGTCCCTCTCTGCTTATCTTTCATAATCCAGTTTGAATGCTGTTTCCTGCACGGAGCCTTCTTGGCAGCAAAGAGGAATGAGATGCACACGGCTCGGTACTCCTGTGGCCTACTGTTGTGTGCTCCTCGGTGAATGGGCCTGTCTTCGAGAAGCTGTTTTCTCATCTGCAGACAGCAAGCACTCACTGTGCCCCAGGCAATGGGCTAAGCAAAGTTTAGGTAGAAACTTACTCTCCCTACACCCTTGGGGGTGACTCTGTAAATGGCCGTAATGATGATACAGACCTCATAGAGTTGCTGTGAGGATGGATGGAAAGAATGGGCGAGATGGGCCTTAAGTACATGCTCAATTAATAGTCACTCCTATTATTGTGTGAGTACAGATTGGGGGTTAGTCCAGCTATACGCTGTCCTCTGTCTAGCACCATGCACAGCTGAGCAGCAAATGTTAATCCCATTCCAGGGTGTGTAGAACCTAGAAGTGCAACGTCAAAGGGCTCTTGGTACAGAATATCACAGTCTGGGACAACACTGTTATCGCATTCTGCCCCCTTGGGTAAAAGCTCATGCACCCAAGTAGCCAGAGTTAAGGCTCAGATCAGACTGAGTGCAGAGCTGCATTGCCTCCCAAAATGTTGTTTAGTTTATGTTTTTCATGCAATAGGAAAGTACTGGCCAGATACATCCAACATGTACACTTCTGACAGCTCCATAAGACTATGGCTTCTCTAGTATGAGAAACTGAAGGTGTAAATTGAGTTCCAATGATGATAGGTATTGTAAAATAGGAAGAAAATGATGAAAAGGGAAAGGGAAAGGGAGGTAGGGAAAAGTAAAAAATGGAATGAAATAATGTGATGGAAAAAAGGAAACAAAGCATATGTATATAGGAATGGGAGGATGTAGGGAGGGCAGGAGAATAGGAAAAAATGAGTACTATCATGTAGTGGTACAAATACTCAATGTCAATTGTAATCATGATATGTATATAAAAATGTACCAATAAAATCAATTTTTAAAAAAGGATTATAAATACTGCCTGAGTTACTTCTTCAAATGTGAATGTCTGACTTTATATTAAGTAAACACAAACTATTTTTTATTTTAAAAGACTGGTTCAGGTACACTACCGCTACCTGGTGGCTATAAGGAGTATTGCAGGCATAGACCCTAAAGGTAAAAGCAACTCAGTATCAATTTCTGAGGGTTTTAACATATTAATATGTTCAGAACCTTCATGAAACATTCTCTTTTATCAGTAGACAGAACCAGGCTATTTCCATTGTTCTTGGCCACAGGCATTTCCTAGATCTGTTCTTTGCACTTTAGGATTTCTGAATTCAGATTTTGTTCCTCTAATGGTCCCCACCACCACCATGGAGAGAAAGAAACCCTGCGTAACCATTGTACCATATGTACAGTGTTACATCAGTTGTATGACCTGAGTGATAGGAACTACAGAAGTGACTGTTAAGTTTGGGTCCCTAGTTAGTGCTTAAATATCCTTTTAAAAATTCATTTCAGGGCCAGAGGGTTAGCTCAGCAGTTCCAGCACCTGCCTCACAAGCACAAGGTCCTGAGTTCGATCCCTGGTAACCACATGCAATGCTGGGCATGGTGACTCACGCCCACTAGCAATCAATACCACATACCACAGTGCCAGGTGTGGTGGCTCACGCCTGTAATCCCAGCACTCGGGAGGCAGAGACAGGAGGATTGCTGAGTTCGAGGCTTGCCTGGGCTACGTAGTGAGCTCAGAGCCAGCCTGAACTATAAAGTGAGACCCTGTCTCCAAAAAAAAGAAAAACATTTCATATAAAAATAGAGTTACTGGGCTGGGGATTTAGCTCAGTGGTTCCAGGTGTCTGCCTCATAAGCCCAAGGTCCCGAGTTTGATCCCCAGTACCACATACCACATTGCCAGGCATGGTGGCTCACATCTGTAAGCCCAGCAATCAGCACCCCACACCACATTGCCAGGTGTGATGGCTCATGCCTGTAATCCCAGCACTCAGGAGGCAGAGGTAGGAGGACTGCTGAGTTCAAGACTTGCCTGGGCTACATAGTGAGCTCAGGGTCAGCCTGAACTACAAAGTGAGACCCTGTCTCAAAAAAAAAAAAAATAATGTTACTCACCTGCCAATCCAGTTACTAGCAGTAAACCGCCTCCCCCCACCCCGACTCTACAGAAGGGGAAAAAATTCCCTTGGACAGAGTACTAACATCTAGAATGTATAAAGGACTTTTTAAAAAAAAAGCCTCTCCAATAAAAAAAATCCAATAAAAAATAAGCAATTATAATGAATATTTTTCAAAAAAAAAAAAAGCACCAATAGCCATTACGTACATGAGAAAATGTTTATCATCTTTGGCATTAGAGAAATGCAAATGAAAACACTGAGATTCCATCTTATCCAAGAAGAATGGCTATCTTCAAGAAATCAAATAGTAATAAATGCTGGCAAGGATACAAGGGAAAAGGAACCCTTCTGTATTGTTGTTGGGAATGTAAACTAGTACAACCACTATAGAAATCAGTATGAAATGTCCATTTAAAAAAAAACTACAAATAGAAATTTAATGTGAACCAGCTATACCTCTTTCAGGTATCTTCCCCAAAGAATTAAAGACATCATATTACACTGATAAGTATGGGCCCATGTTTATAGTAAAACAACTCCTTGGAAGTGGCCTGTCCACCCATCAACAGATGAATGAATAAAGAAAATGGGGTGTATAGATAATAGAGGACAACTCAGCCACAAAGAAGGATTATTTTGAGTCATTTATAAGAAAATGGATGCACCTTGAAGTTATATTGCTAAGCAAAATAAATCAGACACAGTTAAAGATTTCATGGTTCCTCTTATATGAGAAACACAAAGTATAAGTAATTTAAACAGTAAAATAAAAGGTAATAGAAAACAGGGAGAGAGACTTCATGGAGCTGAGAAGGGGATCTGATGATGGAGACATACAGATGGGAGGGGGAAAGGGGAAGAAGGGAAGTCAAACAGATCAAGATGTGATATGGCCCTTACCAGTTTCCCACCAGTGGGTGTATTTGTTATGTATCATGACATATAAAAAACAACTGGCCTGTCCCAGTAGATCAGAGAATGATTTGCAGTGGATCACCAAGTCCTGTACTGTAGGCACTAGATATGCACCTGTCACACCTTCCAGGTAATATTTATAAAAGCTACCTAACTTCTGGATGTATACAGTACAATTAGGGCAGGAGAGAAGAGAGCTGTGTGTTTATCCAAAGCAAAAATGCACATAAAACATCAATATGTCTTGAGATTATATTGTTGATTTTTTAAAAAATAAAGTTCAGTGCCAGGCGTGGTGGCTCACGCCTGTAATCCCAGCACTCGGGAGGCAGAGACAGGAGGATTGCTGAGTTCGAGGCTTGCCTGGGCTACATAGTGAGCTCAGGGCCAGCCTGAACTACAAAGCGAGACCCTGTCTCAAAAAAAAAATAAAATAAAAATAAAATAAATTAAAAAATAAAGTTCACAGCCATGCACAGCAAAAACATTACCATTTCCCTGATACTGTGCAGAACTGCTGTTGATGGAAAGGGATTCAACATCCTATCAATGTTCCAGTGTCATTTCAAAAACTGACTGCAAGACTGAAAGAAATTAAAGTGCGATGGTAGAAACAACTGTATTAGATATTTTTTTAAGGATGTGTCTTGAATGTGACAGTTTTCCCTCCACTCCAAGGTGAAACAGAATCAAAAAGCATCTTGCAAGTAGTACTGTTGCGGTTTCAGGAAACCCCAGTTTCTAGCTCATCGGAAAAGGTGTTCAGTAGTTCATAAGCTCTGCCTTCTGCCTTTCGCTTTTAGCACTAAATTCTTCCACCGTTGCATAATAACAATGTAGATAATACTGTCACATCTTCTCTATTAATTTTCTCTTTTTGTTACTATTTTTCCTTCTTAGACATATCCTCCCCTTTTCTCTTTCCTACTCTTCTTGGCCTCTCTCTACTTCCTGTTTTCCTGCCTCCTTGCCCTGGTTTCTTTGTGCCTAAAGAGAAACGCTTTCTCTCCAAGTGAGCAGCATCTGTCTTCTCTGAGGACAGCCCTGGACGAGGAATCTGGGGATCAACATGGAGAAGCAATGGAAGTCGCTTTGGCCTTTGTCGCCCCCTGGAGTCTGTTGTTCTGCCCAAACCTCCTGCCCCAGACAGATCCCTGCAGGTTAAATGGAAAGTCGTGAGCATCTTGACAAGAAAAATAAAGCTAATACCACACTTGGAGTCCTTAGAGCTGGGTTCAAATTCTGACTCTGCCAGTGACCAGCTTTATTATTTTAGGTTGTCGCCTTGTCCTTCAGAATCTCGGGGCCTCTCAAGTGAGGTCGGCACCTCCTACAAGCTACTGTCAGGTACCGATCAAGACCATGATTATGACAAGACCTGCCATGTAACAGTTGCTCCGTAGGTACTGACTGATTTACGTACAGAATCTGACAAAAAAACAGGTTGTACAAAAGTGAAGAAGCAGAGCAGGAAGGTGCAGAGAGGGTGATGGGATCTTAGACTGGGGCTTGTGTTCTGTAATTGTGAAAGTGCCACAAGTGCTTCCCCTTCCTTCTCTCAAGAGGTAGATCGATTTCCTCAGCTCTTAAATCTGGTGATGATGTATTTTGCTTAGCCAATAGGTTGTTAGCAAATGCAAAGTTAGCAAAGAATTAGGACACTCTTACATACAAGGAGGATCATGTTCCCATGTTGCTTTTGGAAGCCTGTGACTGCTGCCACTATGTGATGAACCCCAGGCTAGCTCTGAGTAATGAGATACACATGGCCAGGTCCCCTTGTCACCCCAGCCATTAGTGAGATGCTGGCCAGGAATGTGAATGGAGCCATCACTGCCATTTGCTCACAGATGGTGTAGGTATTTTAGCTAGTTCTGCTGCATAACAAATACCCCCAAATAGTTTACCACATTTCTTCCTTCTCAGAGTTTTGAAGGGTCAAGAAACTAAGAGCAATTTACTTGAATGATTTTAGATCAGGATATCTGCAGCCTGAAGATAAATTGATCATCTCAAACTGGATGTGGTGACAGAAGCCTGTGATCCTAGCTACTAAAGAGGCTGAGGCAGGAAGACAGCAAGTTCAAGGCAGCCAAGATCTCTGTCAAGAAAGAGAGAGAGAAGAAGAAAAGAGAGAAAGAAAGAAAGAAAGAAAGAAAGAAAGAAAGAAAGAAAGAAAGAAAGAAAGAAAGAAAGAAAGAAAGAAAGAAAGAAAGAAAGAAAGAGAAAGAAAGAGGGAGAAAGAGAGAGATGGAAAGAGGGAGGGAAGGAAGAAAGGAAGGGAGGGAGGGAGGGAAGGAGGGAAGAAGGAAAAATCTAAATAAAACTTGGTAATCTCAAGGCTAAAAAGGGACTGGGTATACTGTCTTCCTGCTCCTCTCCCTGGCCAGGAGCTGTGGTTCCTAGTAACTACCTTCCTACAGAGCCGCTGACCCAAAAGAGTGAGTACGACAGCACCCCGCACAGAAGGATCGGCCTGTAGTTCATTCTCAGAAGTGACCACGGAGACCAACCACGACACAGAGGGCAGAAGACTTCGTGAGGGTGAAGACCCATGAACAGAGGTTACAAGGAATCATCTCAGAGGCTGGCTGGCTGCCAGTGCATAAACCCAGCTGAGACCAGAGGACCCAACTAGCTGAGCCCACTACCGCTTTATAAATGGAGGTGCTGCCACTAAATTGGGGGTGGTTGGTTAAGGGGCAGTCAATTACTGATGCAAGTATCAAAGTCCCTAGCGCTGCCTTCGCACTATTTGCTAGTCCCACAGTCACTTTATTCTCACCAGCAGCATGGATCACAGCTCTGTGAGATGACACTTGACTGGCTGCCGAAACCCAAGAGAACTGGGGGACAGGGTGCCTTCTTTTGCAGCTGCTTCCCAGGTAAGAGTTCTTCCCACAACCCCACCCAACTCTCTTTCTTCTCTAGCGGCACCCCTTCCTTTGAGGCCAGAGAAGAGGAGTCTTTGAAGGAAAGCACATAGGACCAAGGGGTGGCAAGACCAGGAAAAAACAGTCAGTGCTCACTACCTACCTCCTGCCCCAGAACATGGCCAGGGCTCAATACGGGATCGAGGCATCAGAACCCAGAGGGCCCCCAGCAGTGTGCGTCCCCGGTTCCCCACTAAACAGATGGGGAAGCATGCCCAAGCCACATCCCAAGCCTGCAACGGCAAGAAGATTAAACCCAGCACTCTTGCTGGCCACCTTGGGCTTGTTTCTTTGCAATATATAAAGAGCACATTGCAACCCTGGTGACGCTTCTGCTCAGAACAGAATCCATTTTTCTGTATTGCCCACGTGGGACTCAGCCAACAGCCCAGGGCAACCAGAAAGCACAGGAAGGGGAGAAGTGAACTAACTCACTGGCTGGTTACTTCCCACTAGTAGGCCACCTGGCAACCCCGAATCCTGCCGCCTCCTGTCACCAGACCTCACTGAGGCATCCACCCCAGTATCCACAGTCGCCCCTCTCCTCAGCTCCGTTCTCCAGGGTTTCAGCTATGAGAGAGCAGCCAGAATCCAAAACCTTTAAAACCATACACAAGTTTTAAATTACACACCATACTGAGTGGTGTGATGAAATTGTGTGTTGTCCATCCCTGTCCCGGCCTGGATGAGGGTCTTCCCTTGTCCGCTGCGTCCACACTGCACTCTACCCTCCCGTTAGTCACCGAGCAGCCACCTGTGTCATCAGACCCACTGTCGCTATGACACAGAATTTGTGTTCCTTGCGTAACAGTGGCCTTAGAGCACAAGAGCAGAGATGCTGGAAGGTGTGACGCGCCAGAGAAGACACGACCTACTTCCTTTCCAGGAAAAGGCAAATGTCTTTGACTTAGGAAAGAAAAAGAATCTCATGGTGAACCTGCTAAGGTCAATGGTAAGATGAATCTTTTATTCACAACACTGTAAGAAAGGAAAAGAAATTTGTGTATTGTCATGCCTCAAACAGAGAATGTTATGGACACATTGTGTAGTAATCTTTAGTTATGAAAGAAAGGCATTAAATGTGTGTTTGTGTGTGTGTATGCGTGTGCGTGTGCACGTACACATGCACTTGTGTGTAGAGGTTAGTACTATCCACAGTCTTGAGCACCTCCAGGTCTTGTAATATTCCCACTGTGAATTACAGGGAACAACCGTACTTCCCAAGAGGTACATCGCAGTCCAAACCAAGAGTCCTGGACTTTCAGCATCTCAGAGAAGAAAGGAACCTTTGCCCTGACATCTGCTCATGCACTTTAGGAGACCCAGAACTCAGTTCTCCCTAGCTGGCCGGAAAGAGCTGTGGAGACAGAGCTGCCATAGCTCAGATCAGAGCTCTGAAATGGACTGCTGTGTGACCTTTGTAAGGCCTGTGAGCATCGCCCGCCTCAGATCCCTCCTCCGCAAAGCAGGAATGAATCGTGGCTCTGAATAGGGTTGTTCTGATAATCGAGTAAATGTAGACATGTTTGAAAAGCTTTCAGAAAGTAATCAGCCCGTGACAATTTTTATTCACAGGCACAAGATAAGAACTACACACCACTCAAGGATTCTGTCCCTTAGCGAGCCTGCTTCCCACCTGAGGCCTCCAAACTGCACAGTCAGGGCTGCTAGACTCTTAGGGTTTCCCTCAGGTCTTTCCCCACACACAGGGAGTCAAAATGGCCTGTCAACTGGGATGAGGGAAGGCACTGAGCAGTAGAACGGGAGAGCTTAAAGTGATGGCTTAAGCTTAGAATATTTAAGGGTGACAAGAGGGAGAGGGATACATTCAAAACTACAGAGCTGAGACACCAGGCCCTATGGGTTGAGGGAAGTTACCTGTAACTATCTATTACCTGCAACTATCTGTTACCTGCAACTTTTTCCTTTGCCCACATCCAGGCTACTCAGACACTCAGAAGGGTGAAGCGTGGGGCAGGCAGAAGCCAGCAAACGCCCAGGTGGTGAAAGCAAAAAGACCCTAGCCTTGATGGAGAATCAGCCTGGGGAACAAGGTAGCACCTTTTGGCCTTAGTATCATCTCTCCAAAGCAAACAAATACACAAGCAAATCACGGAGTGTGAGAAGTTGCTAGGAAGCGAGGGACAGGAAATGGAAATTCATTACACCTCCTCACTGTCAGTCACATGCAGCGTATGAACTGCACAAGAGCCTCTAATTTGTGTGCTGTCTCTGCGGTTTATGTCCATGTAATTAAATAGCTCAGAGGCCTTTCCCCACTTGCTTGGGAGTTCCCGTCTCCCACGGCCCCTCCTTGTCCACACTGCACCTTTCCTCCTCTGTGCTGAGCCTCCAGGGCTGGAGGGGAAGAACCAGGTCATAGGACAGTGGAGACCTGCAGGAGCCAAAGGGGGGGAGGGAAAGCTCTCAGCACAGGCCGCTGCTCTCTGGGAGGTAGGGAGGCAGGGAGGCAGCTGCTGCCTCTAACAGCAAGCAGCCCCGGCTCTGGAACTGTTCCCAGGTTTCCAGGGCTTTCTGTCACCTCCTCATGTCCCTTGGGTGGTAACAGCTTCCCGAGATTCCAGCCCGAGGACCTTGTTCCATCCCTTGCCGCTTTTCCTAAACTCCATCCACACCTTTATAAACAGGGCCTTTAAAATAGTCCATACCTCAAATAGGCAAATTTCTAGAGACAAAAAGTGGACCAATGGTTATCAAGGGCTGGGTTAGAAGGGAACAGGGAGATCCTGGGGGAGGGGGGTTGGTGATTTGCTTTGCTTTGTTTCCAATATACTCTGCCAGATCTTTGAGTTATGAACTCAATTCATTCATGAGGGTGGGTTGTAACTCGCTATGCTTAGGACTGAGAGTTGGGCATGGAAAAGAGATGGAATAGTAATCATTGGAAAGAAAGGGGCAGCAACAGATTCTCCCTACCGTGGACCCTTGACTATGAACTGAATTCGTTCTTGAGGGCCGGTAGCAACAAATTGGTCAGTGAAGACTCAGGCTCCTCTACACAGCCTTCCAAGTCTCTCCTGTCCACAGGCAGATTTCAGCGTCCTTACACACTGGCCCAGCACTTCTCAATGAACCCCACACAGGAAAGGATGTTACCATGTTCCTTCCAGAACTCTGTGGGGACTAAATTTGTAACTGAGACCATCTGGAAGCACTAATGGGCTGCATTCGGGCCATAACTCAAGATTTTGATCATAAGTCAAAACTAAAATTCTGGTCATAACCCGAGTTGTTCGTATGTCAGACTGGTTGTGCCTCGAGGGTCTACTGTATTGGGGGTTGAACTCAGGGTCTTGCATTTCACTATATTCCCAGCCCTTTTTATTTTACGTTGAGACAAGGTCTCACTAAATAGCACCCTTGAACACGCAATCTTCCTCCCTCAGCCTCCCACACAGTTGGGATCACAGCAGAAGTTAGGGTTTAATTGGCACAAAGCTTCACTCAGGGAAGCTGAGAAAGTGATGGATGGTGAGGATAGTCGCACACAATGTGAATATATTTAATGCCACTGAACTGCATACTTAAAAGTGGCTAAGATGGTAGGTTTTATGAAATATATTTTACCACTACTTTAAAAAAAAAAAAAAGAAACCTCATTGCCATTAATCAACCCAGACATACCCTTTGTTTCCTCATGGGACCCTGCCCGCCAGCCCCCTAGCACTGTTTTCCCAGTAGGACCAAATTTCCTCAGTCTTGGACCATGAGGCTTTTGGGAGGCTGACCCTTGAGGTCAGGCGGGCGGTGGGGCTCCTGGGTCTCCCCTTTGCTGAAGGCCCCCAGAGACTGTATCAAATGAGCTACCAAACACGAGCCTCCTTGCTATGGACTGCACACTGAAATTCTAATCACCAGTGTGAGGACATGCGGATGTCAAACCTTTGGGAAGTAATTCAGACTAGATTAGGTCCTGAGGCAGGAGCCTCATGGTGGCATTAATACCCTTATAAGAAAAACATGAGAACTTCCCCTGGCAGTCTTCCTCTCTTTCTCACTCTCTCCTTCCTCCCCCCGCCTTCTTCCTCCCCTTCTTTTCTTTTCTTCCCTTCTCCTCCAGGTGAGGACACAGCAAGAAAGCAGTCAGCACCAAGCTAGGAAGACCCCCTTACCAGAACCCAACCGCTGGCCACCAGAACTTAATCTTAGACTTCTGGTCTCCCTAATGTTTAAGCAGCCCAGTCTGTACAGTAGATAGCAATCTTTTAGAGCAGCCAGAGCTGACTAAAACAACTGGGAGTCCCCACTTCTGAGCACCCCCACACACCTAGACATGGGGGTTACGTGGGAGGCGATGTTCCAGACCACTGTTCCTGAACCCTGACTGTGGCACAGATGGGTTCCAGCTCCCACCACAACTACAATTTAAGAGCTAGATCCTTGTTCTGAAAATGTCTGTGTGACCTGGAGCAAGTCTATCCACTCCCTGAGCCTCAGTTTCCCTTTCTTTATAACAGAGGAATTAACCAGCATTATTCACACTTTATTTCCATCCACCAGTCTTCCTTCAAATAAAAACTTATGAAGAATTCCAACTTTAAGGCAAAATAAAAATCCAGACTGCTGGGGCTGAGGATGGGTGAGAGGCCTACCCTGATTCTCAGTTAGCTTCAACGCCAAGCACCCCTTCGGTTCTGTGAGGTACAGCCTGATGATCCATGTCCCAAGTGGTCGTCCAAAGCCCTCTAGGCTCTGGCAGCGTGTGGTGGGGACAGAGCAGAGCACATGACCTCAGTGGAAATATTTGCCAAATTAATGTCAAAAGGGCCTGGAAAGACACACAGCCTCCTGCCCTCTACAAGCAGCAAGACTGGGCCGGGACTTGGACTGTCTCCCTTCTGGTGCTGCAAGGAATACCCTGGGGCCAACCAACCACTACAGGCAGCTCCCTGGCTGGGCAGCCTGTTACCTCTGAACATAAGCAGAGGGGCCAGGTGGGGGCCAAGAACAATATTTTGTCAGTGAGTCTATTAAGAAAATAGTGGAATAAAAGAAGCCACTTGATAAGTGATGTGCAAGCTTCCTTTCAATCTCAGAGCCTGACAAGGACTGGTTGGCCCTTCCAGAACCGGCCTGAGGCCAAGGGCTTTAAATAAGCATTAAAATGCGCTTGTGATCTATCACAGGGGACAGGCCAGTCCCTCGCACACAGCACTTACAGCCTGGCCTCCTCCCTCCTTGGCACATAGGAGATGGGCATGGCCTTCATCCTAAGGAGGACGAAGAGTCCACCGTAAGTGGCCTCTCTCCCTCACTCCTAGCCAAGGAAGAGCAGGTCACAATCCTGCCTCCTGCTTCCACTTTCCATCTATTAGCTCATCTAATACTCTGGACAACTCAAGGAGCTGAGTATGACTGTGTCCATTTTAAGACTGGATAAACTGAGGCCCGGAGAAGTAAGTGACTTGTTTACTGAAAGACAGCCAATTTTGTGTGCTTGCCTCCACAGTGTCCTGAAGGGACCCTGACTAGTGTCCAGGGGAGGGCAGGGCTGGGCAACTCTCCTACCTCCGGTCCATCATTCCCAGCCACCTCCCTCCTCTGGGCCATCTGGAACAGACAATTGCAAGACTAAAGCAAAATAGAAAAATTGCTCATGACCTTGGGCAAGTCCGCTTACCCTCCCTGGGCCTCAGTTTCCTCTTCTGACAGAAGATTGTGTTTTATTTTGTTTGATTTTTGGGTTTGGGGCATTTTTCTGTTTTTTGTTTGGGGAGTCTTGTTTGGTTGGTTGGGTTTTGTTTTTGTTTTTGTTTTTTGAGAAAGATTTTCAGTTTGTTCAGGCTAGCCTTGAACTCATAATGATCCTCCTGCCTCAGTCTCCCTAGTGTTGGATTATAGGCCTGTTTTGCACCATTCCTGGCTTGAAGATTCTATTTCACTTCCAAAAGCTTGCAATGAAAGTGAAGTAGAAAATTTGTTAGGAGGAAAAAGCTTTGGGAATGGCAGGGTTCTAGACCTGTGCATGGTACTGTTCTTACTGACTCCTCAGATACCAACGAACTTCATGCTATATGAACAAGTGCAACATCAAGTAATACTGGCTTCAAATCTTGGACCACACCGTCCATGCTGAGCCAAAGGTCACGGGTCTCAGTGGTCCAGGGTTGAAGTCAAAGACCTGATGCTGGTCTTGATTCCACTCTTACATACCTACCTCTGGGTACCACCATCCTCTTGGTACCATTTTCTATTTATAGGCCACTTTCCACCACCAGATCCGAGATACTAAAGGACACAGGGACGGAGTGCTATTGTTAGCAATAATATGGCCATGAGCTGACTTCATAGTAGCTGTCACTAAGAGCCACATTGAGTAGCCTAACCACCTAACATGGGTTCTCCCTCTCATCGTCACAGTAACTCTAAGAGATAGGCTCAGATTTTTCTCATTTTACAGACACGAGTTCTCAAGCTCAGAGACATTAGGTAAGATGTCAAGGTGTCAAAGTTAGGAAATGGCAGGATCACAGCTCATCTTTTGGCCAGATGAACACCTACTCACTACTCCTAAAACTGTGCTGGTTTCCTCCCTTGTCCCAGCACTAGCCTGTGGTAGGAAGAGCTCTATGGAGAATGGACAGACACCAGATGGATGCCAGAGGGAGGGAATGGACAGATAGGAGGATGAAAGGATGGGTGGACAGTGACCCACCACCCTAAAGACACCTCTTCTCACTCAACCTCTTCACCTACCCCCAACCTTGGGAAATAGCTATTGCACCCAGACCATCCATGTCTCAGTTCATTCACACTGCTATAACAAAAATGCCTCAGACTGGGTAGTTTATGAACAACAGAAGCTTACTGCCATTGTGGTGTTTGAGAACTCCCAAGACCAAGGCACCAGCAAACTTGGAGTCTGGTGCATCTCACTCTGCTTTACAAATGGTGCCTTACTACTAGCTCTTGGCCCCAAATCCAGGAGTCACTGACCAGATGTGGCCTCACAGCCAGTTTGCAGCTTCAGAAAGACCTGGTGACAGATGGAGGCCTGTGGCTGTGGATACAGAGACTACAGTAGGAGCCCTTAGAGACCCTGAAGTGAAAAGATACAGTGCCAAGGCTGGGAGAAGGGGATGCCAGTGTGGGAAAGACCACCAACTTCCAAGCATGGCTGTGGGCCAACTTCTACACCCCCCAGAAACAGGGGCCTTTACACATCTCTGAAAAGATTAAGTCATATGTAGAAGGGCCCCTGGCTGGATCCCAAAGCATGGGCTCATAGATGTATGTTACACATATGAATGGCCTTGGGACTGGGGCTCAGGGCACCTACTATTGGTCATCAGACATGGTGATTTGTGACCTGCCACCCAGCTCTGTGCTCTTCACACACAGTGCCTGGCCACTCAGCACTGAGGAACTAAAGTCCTTCTTACACACACACCCTTGGCCACACCTTTGTGTCTCCAGATGCCTCAGCCCCAGAAATTCTTCCATGAAACATCATAGATCACTCTCTAGTGACCACCACAGAATCCCCAAAAGCAACTGTAAGAGCCCTGGGGAAACCCCAAGAGAAGTCTAATTTAATTGTTCCCTGAAGTCTCTATCACTCTGTCCTGTGAAGCCCCCACTATGGTCTCCCCTCGCCTCTTTCCCCAAACCCTAGTCTATGCCAGCTGTGCCCTAAGGCACCTACTTTTCAGCATCATGGGGCTCCAATCTAGCTGGCCCCTCAGTATTCCCTGAAGGTGCTATCTCTGACTTCTCCACTCATCCATATCTCTGGGGCAAGCTCAGCTAATATCTTTGGAAAATGGTCCCACGGAAGAGCAGAGGCCAGAGCATCCCTGAAGTTTTCAGACTACACCAACTTCCCCCAGGGACAGCACGAGGGGGAAGCCAGAGGCTTGCCCATACAAAGCCGGCCGTGGAGGATCAAGTGTGTAGACAGAAATGAACAAGACCCGTGAACAAGAGCTGCGGCCTGGGACACAAGTGACCTCTAGGAAGATAGGAATCCAGGCTCTGTGGATGCAAATATGTGATTCCAGTGTAAGCCTCTTCTCTGGATCCTTCTGGCTATGTGACCTCGGGCACATTACTTCTCAAGGCTTCTATTTCTCTTCTAGCAAACACATTGCTGTGAGGATTAAACAAGAGAACACATGGAAACTGCTTAGCCTGTAGTATCTAATGAAAATAACTGCATTTAATATTACCCTGGAGGAAAAAGAGACAGCAGAACACAGGAACACATGAGATGCTCTCAGTGCTCAAGAGAAGGTGGGGACAAGGCATTAGAATTGGGATTTCCTCTTGAAGAGATAAACTCAGGTAAAGACTTTCTGAATAGAGCCCCAGCTGCACAAGAAACAACATCAAGAACCAGCAAAGAAGATTATATCAAGTTAAAAAGTTTTCTGTACAGCCTGGAAAATAACTAATAAAGACACATCCTATAGAATGAAAAAAAAAACTGCCAGCTACTCCTCAGAGAGAGGACTAATATCTAGAATATGGAAAGAACTAAAAAAATTTAGACTCCCCCAAAATAAAATATCCAATCAAAAACAGGCAACTGAAATGAATATACATTGCTCAGAGGTACAATTGGACAGTAAATACATAAAAATGGTTCGATATGGTTGGCTGTTAGAGAAATGCAAAATAAAACAACACTGAGATTCCACCTTACTCCCAGAAGAATGGCATTTCAAAGAAATCAAATAATAACAAATGCTGGAGAGGCTTCAGGGGAAAAGGAACCCCTCCACACTCTTGGTGGGAATGTAAACTAGTACCATCAGTACGAAAAATAGAAATTCCATTTGACTCACCTATTGCCCTTGTTACGGCTTATCTCTAGATGTCCCCAAAAGCCTCATGCAGTCACAGATGGAGCTTTTCAGAGGTATC